>JAEIFU010001803.1:0-57932 GCA_018904235.1 Lordiphosa stackelbergi | reverse complement strand
TCATAGTAGTCACGCTTAGCGAGATATATTGCACTTCTTACCCAACCTCTAAGCTTTTTTGTATTCCATTAGCATGTCATTTGTTTCATATCGCTTCCACCTGTTATACGAAGAATTTCGTTGGATAATAAGTCTTTTACTTCATTTGTGAACCACGGTTGTACTGAAGGCTTTATTACTTTAGTCTTGAGTTTAATAAATTTATCAAACAGACGGGTCAAATAGCTGTGCAAGATCTCAAGCTGAACATCTGCTGTAGGCGATTGATAAATCAGTGACCAGTCACAAAGTAGTATATCAGTCTCAAGGTCTGTGTAGTTAATGTGATTAAAGTCTCTATACTCTATTTTATGGCTACTATGGTCTAGAATTATGTCGTAGGTCAAGAAAATTAAGTCATGTCTGGAGAAAGCTGGCACGGAAACCTGGTCATATAGTAGGATTTTGGTTGCATCAGTAACAAAGAAAATATCTAGAAGGAATTGTTTTATTAACTGCATCCATACCTAAAGATGTAAAACTGTTAACAAGATGATTTTCACACAAAAGATTACTATTCAGATCACCGGCCAGAATCACATCTACGTATCGAGTGGAAAGTTGCAATACAGTTTCAATTAAGTATGCGTAGTCAATATTTCGATTAGGCCTATAAATACACCCTATCAGAGTTTTGTTTCTAAAGTCTTTATTCGATATTTCTAAAAACACGAATTCAATTGGGCTGTTTATTGGATGTCTTTCAATTAGTCTGCAGTTCAGACGCTTGTTGACATAGATCGCTACTCCTCCAGCATGTCCAATACGATCTGCCCGATAAACAATATATCCCTCACATTCAATGGACGAGTCACTATAGTCAGACAGAAACCACGTCTCGTACACACAGATAACATCAACATCAGAATTAACAAAAACATATCTAAATTCATCCATGTTCTTTGCAAGACTCTGTGCATTAATATGAGCAACTTTCAGTCCTTTTTTCGCTTACTCAACATATTTGCATATTTTGAACCGCTTGTCGGATTTAATTTCTGATTGCACACATCTTATTTTTATTGAAAAATGATGTAAGTCCGCTAAAAACTATTTTGCATAAATTGCATATTTGCATATTAAAATATGCAAAATATGCAAAATATGCAAAAACCTATATTATATGAAACTCCATGTTTCAGATCACATATTATCCTGGTAGGCCAGGGTTACTAAAAGGTCAACAACAGAAGATGAGTGATAAAAAATACTTTTGATTTAAAAACGGCTAAAAGATTTGCCATAAAACTGTTTTGAAATACATTTTTCCATATGAAGTAACCGGCATGCGTTGCTCAGGGTTCGGAAGTTATTTTCGCGAGTTATTTTAACCTATTTACCGTGACTGTCGACTTTTATAATCGCGAAATAATACGGATCTCCATGGTAACAAGACCGCTAATTACTTAAGAAACTGCTCTTCAAGTCCACAAATGGCCACACATAGTAACATTGCCATGAATTTGACAATACTGAACCGCGATAAATACCATGGAAGACCAATACTAAAGAATATAGTCAAGATTATAGGAATCGTTTTAAACCACTTTCCGTTACCGACAAATCATTAAATAGCGGAAAAATACCAAAGAGGATCAAAAATAGTAACAATTCCAAACAAATTGTACTCCCTATAGAGTGAAAAATGCTAGGATCAATGCATAAGAGCCATTCGAAGCTAAGGGTTCTCCATGGTAATAAGACCGCTAATTACTCAAGAAACTGCTTTCCAATACCACAAATTATAATAACATAGTCATGATTATGACACTACTGAACCGCGATATACATAATGGAGGACCAATGCTAAAGAATATAGTCTCTTATTTACCCGTCTTTAATTGCCAACCATTACATCTTCGTGATAGTCTAAACAAATCATAAAATTTTGTATATATCCGGATTTTTTGGACCGATCTTGATCTTGACCCGTCAATTTACCCGTCCACATTATAAACGAGAGCGTAAGTTAAAGTCGGCTCTAACCGACTTCGATATACCCGTTACTCATGAAAAAACATGTTTAACAGTGTTCCTGCGTTCCTTAGTGTGACCATCCAAAAAGTATGCAACATTTTTTTAGGGTGGGAGGGGTGGTAGCGGGGGGGCGGTGGTTCACTTTTTTGCTCATAACTTGAGAACCGTTCATCCGATCTTTATCATTTCTTCGGCAAATCGATTCATTTTGCTAATTACTAACTATCTCTAGAAGGTACGAATCCTCTATCTTTAAAACTGTAGGAGATATAACGTTTTTTCCAAATTGCGGGGGGCGGGAGGGGGCGTGGCCAAAATTTGAAACAAACTTGATCTGCGTGCAGATAAAAGAAGCATTTGTCCCATACATGTCAAACCTCTATCTCTTACCATCTCTGAGATCTAGGTGTTCATACAGACAGACGGACAGACGGACGGACGGACAGACGGACAGACGGACAAGGCTATATCGACTCGGCTGTTGATGCTGATCAAGAATATATATACTTTATATGGTCGGAAATGATTCCTTCTGCCTGTTACATACATTTGCACGACTTTAGTATACCCTTTTTACTCTACGAGTAACGGGTATAAAAAGTTGTAGAAATTTCGCGACTTTCGGACCGTTGGATCCAACCATTTACGCGTCTACAATCGCCATCAAATCTTACTAATTCCCAAAAATCATAAAATTTTGCAAAATTTTGCAAAAACCAATCTCAAATAATAATTTTTGACTATACGGCTTTCACTTCCTATATATACTCGTTTACTATTGCCGTCTATTAAGTCTTCAAAATTATCTTTAATCATATGAAGAATTTGCAAATTTCGCGATTCTTTGAGCCGTTCCATCTACATCTCCTATTTACCCGTCTACATTGCCATCCATCAAATCTTCATAATAATCATAGGTCATACGAAAATTGGCCAATTTTTGGATTATTCAATCTACGCCTCTTATTTATTAACGCCTGCGCTTTCATAAGTACTCAAATAAAAATTTGACAAATTTCGCGGTTTTTAGTCTACACCTCTTATTTACGCGTCTTCAATTGCTATCTATTCAATCTTCACGATTATCTTCGGTCCGTTGATTTTCTTGGCCACGCGTCTTTATGATACTTATGAAACTCAAATGTTAATTTTTGATATTTCGCGATTTTTTTGACCATTTGTTCCTTTACAGTATTTACTCGTTTACTATTGCCGTCTATTAAATGTTCATAATAATCTAAGCTCTTATGAAAAATGTAAAAATTTTCCAATATATTAGAACGCTCACTATACCTTTCATTTGCCAACGCCTGCGGTTTTTTAAATACTCATATGAAATTTTGCCGAATTTTGCGGTGTTGGACCATTAAATGCTTATAAGAAAATGTTCAACTTTCGCGATTTTTTGATCGTTCGGTCTTCAATTTCTATTTAAGCGTCTATATTGGCCATGTTTCTAATATTTATAATAATTTTTATTTTTTATACATTTTACATATTTTGCATATTTTTTGCATATTTTGCATATTTTTTGCATATTTTGCATTTTTTTTATAATTTGCATATATTGGATATGCAGTTTTCAATGGAAAGTGGGTTATTTAATTAGTATAAATCCAAATTTTCACCTCAATCTGCCTTTATTTAAAAAGTTGAGAACCGTTCATCCGATTTTTTTCATTTCAGCAAATCTCGACATAAAAATAATATATATATTTATATTAAAAAATATATAAATAAAAATATAAAATATACGGTTTTAAGAAGGGGGGGGGGTAAAGGGGGACAACCCTTATATAAATTGGAAAAAAAAAGGATAAGTCGCATACTTGTTAAACGTCTATCTCTAACCATCTCTGAGATCTAGGTGTTCATACAGACGGACGGACAGACGGACAAGGCTAAATCGACTCGGCTGTTGATGCTGATCAAGAATATATATACTTTATATGGTCAGGAAATGATTCCTTCTGCCTGTTACATACATTCGGATTCTTAGTATACCCTTTTTACTCACGAGTAACGGGTATAAAAAACATAAGAATTAAGAGTGCTCACGAAAATTATCATTGCTATCAGTGTTGACTGGGGAGGGGGGAAGGGGCGGTAGTTCTTCTAAGCGCGTCGAAAGCTCTTCCATTCTCTCAATGCAAACTGCATTCTCTTGCCCGATCCGTTTTACATGCACGAGCCCTCTACGAGTAAACACTGCAGAGAGAGATTTCTTTCTCTTCATGTTCATTGCCTCCTTAAATATGTTATAGTTCTCTTTTGTTAGTTGCTCATTCACATATACTGGTGCATCCGATTCAAATCCAAGTAATTCCAAACTCAGTGGTCTATTGCATTCGCGCCGGTAAGCTCCAATGGCCCGTAGTAGATTTATTTTTTCGCTAATATTTTCCAGTTTTATTATTATTGCTGGATCCACTTGAGAGTTTTGCGTCCTTCTTGCTCGGAATACGTCTTTATTGCGTAGTGGCGGAGTGCGTTTTAAATTAAAGCACATCTGGTTAAATTGTGCTGTAACATTTTCACCTTCAACAAAGGACACACCATGCATGCGCAGATCACATGCGTTTGTTGTTGCTAGCTGCGCAGCCAGCCTATTTTCCAGCACCCCAACCCGCTCCCGCAGGGATCGCAGCTCACCAACTTCACTGTCCAGGTGGTTCACCTTCTTCCTAAGACGCCGAATCTCAGCAGCCATTCCATCCATCCGCTGCAGCAGAACATTCAGCATTCGCTCCTCCGCCTCTCGCAAGTTGGCCGTGATGAACTCGGCCTGCTCCCCAAAGCGCTCCTCACGCATTTGGCGCAGCATCGCGGTTGAGGACGTAGACGGCGAAATAGAACCGCGACCAGCCTTAGGGTCAGGGTTGGTGTTTTGGCGTACGCGCTTGGTAGGTGGAACAAAGGAGTGTGTTCAGCAGCATAAAACGATGACAAACGAGAGCGTAAGTTAAAGTCGGCTCTAACCGACTTCGATATACCCGTTACTCATGAAAAAACATGTTTAACAGTGTTCCTGCGTTCCATGGTGTGACCATCCAAAAAGTATGCAACATTTTTTAGGGTGGTAGCGGGGAGGGCTTGGTTCACTTTTTTGCTTATAACTTTAGAACCGTTCATCCGATCTTTATCATTTTTTTGGCAAATCGATTCATTTTGCTAATTACTAACTATCTCTAGAAGGTACGAATCCTCTATCTTTAAAACTGTGGGAGATATAACTTTTTCCCAAATTGCGGGGGCGGGAGGGGGCGTGGCCAAAATTTGAAACAAACTTGATCTGCGTGCAGACAAAAGAAGCATTTGTCCCATACATGTCAAACCTCTATCTCTTACCATCTCTGAGATCTAGGTGTTCATACAGACGGACGGACGGACGGCGGACGGACGGACAGACGGACAAGGCTAAATCGACTCGGCTGTTGATGCTGATCAAGAATATATATACTTTATATGGTCGGAAATGATTCCTTCTGCCTGTTACATACATTTGCACGACTTTAGTATACCCTTTTTACTCTAATCGACGGGTACAAAAATCGACTCCTGTTGTTGCTAGAATTTGTGCTTTATATGGTACGGAAATGATTCCTCTGCCTCTTATCCCACTTGCACGCTTTGCTATACTTTTACTCAACGGTGTAAATCGACTATTTTTGTTAGATTGTGCTGGTGAACGGGCATTATGCGCAATCATGTTTGCTATTTTTCGTGATTGTTTAGAGAATTCTAATAAAGAAAATTTGTTAGAATTGCTTGTTTATGATTTGTTATCGATAGCACACAGCTGTCAGAAGTAAACAAACAAGCAATTTAGAGAAAAAAAAGTGAAAAATGGGTAAAAGGGGATAATGAGTTGTGCAAATGTATGTAACAGGGAGAAGGAAACATCTCCGACCCTATAAAGTATATATATTCTTGATCAGCATCAATAGCCGAGTCGATTTAGCCATGTCCGTCTGTCCGTCGCCGTCCGTCCGTGTCCGTCTGTCTGTATGAACGCGTCGATCTCAGAGATGGTAAGAGATAGAGGTTTGACATGTATGGGACAAATGCTTCTTTTATCTGTACGCAGATCAAGTTTGTTTCAAATTTTGGCCACGCCCCCTCCCGCCCCCGTAATTTGGAAAAAACGTTATATCTGCCACAGTTTTGAAGATAGACGATTCGTACTTTCTAGAGATAGTTAGTAATTAGCAAAATAAATCGATTTGCCGAAGAAATGATAAAAATCGGATGAACGGTTCCAGAAGTTATGAGCAAAAAAGCGAATCAAGCCCCCGCCTACCACCCCACCCACCCTAAAAAAAATGTTGCATACTTTCCGGATGGTCACCGGATGGAGCCGACTTTAACTTACGCTCTCGTTGTCAATTGAAGAAGGTATATTGAAGTCGGGCTACTCGACTGCAACGGTCTTACTTGAAAAGCCGCCACTCCAAGAAGAAGAAGACCTGCGTACACGTAGTAACCACCTCATCTGGGTACATGGACACCTCAACACTGTTTGTCAAGGCACTACCATAAAGCTCCTCATACAAGATAATCACAAGGAACGAAACCCTGCGCCTGGTTACAGAACAGTTGAATAACCTTCCGGCTTACGCTGTAGCTAGGGTCACATAGTCCTCGTTTAACCTGAAACGGAAAACATCTTACTTCTGGTCTGGGCCATAACGGGTCACTGCCTTATTGGCAGGCATGCAGCGGGCTTGGGCGTCGCACACAACGATTTCTTTAGAAGACCAGGTGGAGACATTACTTTATCTTTTTGCCATTGCCCAGCTCTAAGTAGAAGGAAACTCAAATCTTTTGGTCACACTACTAGTTGGGACAGTACAAAAATTAGAATGAACAAATTTAAGGATTATTTCATGATGTCCCGTGCAGCGATAAGGACTCATAGCTAGAAATGGGCTCACGACGGGATTCCAGCGGGACCCGAGAGAAGTAGGGGATCAGATATTGAATTAAAATTTGTTGGTTGGGATCGGGACGGGACTGCCGTGGTCGGAATCGTGGCGGGACGGGAACAAATTGTCCTTATTCGACCATCTCTGCTCTTAGCCCATTGCCACTCTGTTCAAATTAACATTTTCTGACCCTTCCTTGCGTGGATGGCAATGTATGTTTTGACAAAGAAAAAAGATTTGCCCATCGGATATTCGATTTAATGTGCACATTCTCGCCGTGGCCGGGCGTACAACAAACATAAAATGGCTAACAAAGTCTTAAGGAAAATTAATGGGGAATTTCAGGAGCAGTCGGTGCTAGTAACGCCGTAGTCAGTTCTTAATTATATTAATCTGTTTGTTGTCAAAAATTCAAATCTTCTGCCAACAAAAATATATCGATAACTTTGTTGCCTAAAAATTCTATCAAACTCGTTCACCAGCAGACTAACACTTTTTTTTTGATTGATGATTTTTGTTAGATGATTGGTGTATGCTGGTGAACACGCCCATTGTGTATTCAAATTTGTATTGTGTAGTGTATTAAGCGGAGAGTTTTGTGTGTGATAGTAAGATGAGCTTTGATTGTGTTGAATATGTGTATGGCTGTGTAAATTCAGTGGTACGCGGCAAATTTTGTATTTGTACTTGCTGTGCAATGCAGCCGCAAATTTAAATCAATTAATTAATTGTCTTCCAAGCAACGCACACAAACCGAACACAAGTAGTAGAACAGGTCCGCCAATGGCAGGTAAAGTTTTATTTAATGTTGATTTGTTTTTGTTGCTTTTGGCAATGATAAATAATATTAGCTGAGGAGCTTGGTTTTTTCACAACCGCTTCGATCAACGATAAACGATTAATGATCTATGGTTTTTATAAACTTCTCTTCTTTGCAATCAAAAGTTGATTCATTTAAAAGTGAATTAAGAATCTCTTTAAGAGTTAATTTTTGGAGCTTCAGAAGAAGTTAACAAAGTTGGAAAACTCGAGGCTAATAGCACCTTAGCCAATATTGGCACTGAGCTTATAATAAAGGAACATTTATCGAAAAAAAAGCCAGAGGAATTAAAATCACTTAGTACAGTAGTAGTAATTGTGAATCCTGAAGTTTTCAATTCAAACGATTTTAGGTGGAGCTTCTTTAAAGAACTCTGAAAACATAAATCTTTAATTGTTAGTAAACTTTCGCTCATCTTCGCGTCACACAGTCGAGCAATATTTTTTTTCAATTTTCTATAAGCAAAAGTATTTATATAGTGTGAGTACGCAGAAGTATGGGAACTCTATACAGTATAATACTAATGTCAAACTAAAATTCTGTAAAAAAATTCGTTATTTATTAAATTTTGAGTTTTTGCAGCACAACAAACTGTTATTACAGAGTCCCCAAGAAGTCTATTGAGGTTACTTGGTCATAGTCCAAATCAAGAAATGCGTTTGATGCACATGAGCATCAGTTGCATTCCTGTTCTGCTCTGCAGTTGTCATTCAAAAGTTTTCCTGCTCGATCCATATTCGCTTCATTATTGACGTTGACCTAGAGAAAACTGACAATTTATTTGAGATCAGCGGCCAAAAATACATAAGGAACGGTTGCTATTTCTCTGTTGCAAAAGTTGGCCTTTTTTTGTCAACTTGTGTAATTTTTAGATTAATTTGTTTTATTAATAAGTAAAATAAAACGTGAAACGGTTACTTAATTGAATGCAAAAATATTTATTTGCCTGGACTTGCTCATTAAGTGAAGTAAAAAATATTTAAAATCTTTTTGTCCGCCAACTTTTAGATCCTGTGACAACTCTGTTTTGTGCGTCAAACCTACGATCTCTGTGACTGTCAATTAGCGGCTGATCATAAGTAAAAAACAGCAGCTTCGATTTGTTTGTTAAAAAACATTTGCAAAATGCCAATAGCCGGCTTATTTGCCGTGGATTTTCTTTGGAGGAGACAACTAAATGAAGAACGCATTCAATGATTGCGTTTGAGAAACGCATCAGATCCGTAGGCGTGCTCTGATGCAACGTAAGACATTATTTAATTTGTTTAATTTAATTACAAGTTCTGATATCGTATCGATAAAGGAACATTTTTGATGATATAGGAGTAATTGATGAACAAATCCCAGCATCATCAATTTCACCAATCCTGCAGCTGGCCACTGCGCTTCGCTTTCTAGGTGCTGGCTCATTTCACAGAGATATTGGCAAAGACACGGACTTGGCATTGTATCGGCAATCTGTTTGCAAAATAATGTGAAATATAATTCCCATATTGGAAAGAACACTTTGCCCCCGGTTTATAAATTTTGATCAAAATGATGAAGATATTTCGAAGTCTAAGTCCCATTTCTATGACAATTTTGAAATTCCAGGTGCTATCGGTTGCATTAAGGGAACCCATGTAAAAATATTTAAACCGCAGGTAGAAGATGTGCAGTACTTGAATCGGAAAGGTAATTTTAGTATTATTGTAATGATTGTGAGTATTATTAAACCAGCAAACAATTTAATGTGTAGTGTTTTGTGATGCACGTACCGTATTGAGGAAATGATTGTAATTAGGGGTGTTGTCCAATTGTGTTACACTTAATAAATGTGAATTGCTGTTCATACTTCATCCAAATTTCGTATGTGATTACACCCCTGCGAACTCTATTTGTGGATGCTAAATCGCCTGGAGCAACTCATGATTCCTTTGCATGGAACTTGAGCAAGTCTAAGGGCCGTTTTCTCATGTTCCTGTTTTTGCTTTTTTGCAAATCAGGAATCCACCCGGATTTCGTAACTAGTATTAATATAATAAATCAGATTACACATCAAGGGGAGGGTAGAAATAAAGGGAGTTGGCAGCTATAGTCATAATGGCCTTGTCAATCACAATTTTAAAAAACAATAAAAAATTAAAGGAGGAAAAATTTTTAAAATAAATTAAAATAGGTCTACCCATCTATGTTCAACCACAGGCTAACTAATTTGTACAAATTTTGATGAGCAAAAGGTCACCAAATTATTGTTACTTACGGACAAATTTGATCAAATAATAAACAAGTAAAATCAAACATCTCTACTGAAAACAGCTAAGTCTATCTGCGATTAGCAAACAGTAAACCTAAAAATGCAAATCTGAGTCTTTGGCTAAAAAAATAAGCTTTGATGACAACAAAAACCAGCTAGAATAGCCAAAATAATCCTTGGTCCTTCAACATGCAGATAATTTACAAATTATCAACCTAGAGTTTGCTTTAAGGTCTACAAAAATTTTCTCATATGCATTAAAATAAAATAAAATTTGATCAAATATGCCCGGAAAGTTACACAACTTGGCCGTTATGGCCAAATTTTCATCAAAATTTGTCCAAATTATTTCCTGGGGTGTTAACTTAGCTTTAGACCTAGTAATCTCCCATCATAGTAACAAGTAGTTAAAAACAAAAATCCTTCTCCTGCTCTGTAAAATGCATGCTTTACTTTTTAAAATTGGCGCGCAATAAATAGAACGAAAATTCGCGAGATGGTAAGGCGCTGCCAACTCAATTTTAGTGCCTTTCCAGCCCTCCCGGTGTGACCGTGGCGCAAATGCCCAAATTCATAATCCATCTACATGAGACAACCGATTGCACAAAATCCACCTAGTTGCGAAATCTAGGTGGTTTTCGATTTGAGCAAAAACAGGAACATGAGAAAACGGCCCTAAGCATTTCCTACAGCAAAAGTTCGACAATGGGTCACATGGCTGGCTACTAGCTGATTCGGGTTACCCACTTTATCTGCGACATGCATCTGCGCGGAATGTCGTGGAACGAACAATCGGTGTTTTGAAAAGTCGATTCAGGTCAATTCAAGGTTGCTTGTTATACCAACCTTTAAAGATAACCCGGATAATTAATGTATGTTGTGCCTTGCACAACATTTGCCGGTCTCAAAACGAAGCTAATTTTCCGTACAACCCAGGAGAAGCCAACAATATTCCATTCAATGGAGGTGAGGATGAAGAAGTCATCAGTAATAGGCAACAACAAAGAGCTTCCGCGATTCGGGATGAAATAGCCTAGCAAGCTACGTGGATGGCGTACTCGAAAAAGTATTTGTTCTTTAAAAAAAACAATACAAATATAATTAAACTTTCAATTTGAATTCATAAATATTTAATCAGTTTGGTTTTTCTTAAGTAAGTTAAGGTTTCTTCCAAATTCTGCTGCATAAGAGCTCCCATGGCAAGGACAGCCTCTGTGTTGGCTTTGGAACTTTTATTTAGTTCACGCAGTTCCTTAACCACATCTTTTCAGCCACAAGAGTACTGAGTACATCTGAATCCATCCTTTTTGAGGGTTTGCTTCTGGTGTCAAGATGAGACTTGTTAGAAGAGCTGGCTTCATTTGATAAATTTTAAATTAAGCTTAGATTATCATTTTATACACAGCCGTTGTACGTCCAATACTACTCTACGGAGCACTAGTATGGTGGCCAGCACTCGGGAAACAATCTATCTTGAACCATTTCACCAAAGTACAGAGAAGTGCGGAGATATGTATTAGTGGCGCTCTTCGAACCGCACCAACGGAAGCGCTTAACACTATTTCTCACCTTCTACCACTAGACCTTGTAGCAAAACAACTTGCTGTCACAACCGCCCTAGGACTAAGGAAATCCGATGCCTGGATGGGGGGCAATTCGGGACACTCAATTATACTCGAAGACAAAACGGGTATACCACTAACTACAGACTACTGTATACCACAAACGACGTTCAACAAATTATACGACGTTTATATCCCAAGACAACATGAGTGGGAAAACCTCCCCCACAGTAGAGCTAACGCCATTAACATCAAAACTCGAAGAAAAGTAGGAGGGGACGTATTCTCCCCGAACCTAGACCTAAACTTATCGTTCCGCCTTCCTGACCATTGTAGTGTGTACCAAGCGGAAGTGGTAGCCATCCAGGAAGCTGCCACCTACCTTACCACACTCACGGTCAAAGAAGGAAATGTATTCATATACTCTGACAGTCAAGCCGCCCTCAAAGCACTTGACTCTCATACAAACAATGCTAAATCACTTACTAAATGTCGATTATCTGTCAACGAGACCGCACGACATTTTAGTATACACCTTATATGGGTGCCTGGACACCGCAACATAGAAGGTAACGAGTCTGCAGACAAACTGGCTAGAATAGGAACCACCATCGAGCTCCTTTCAGAGAAGCACGATAGGAATGCCTATGGCGACATGTAAACTTCACACAAAAGCATAAACACTCGCTACGGACCGGTGGAAAAACCTTTCTTCCTGTGTTGTAGCAAGACTTACGTGCCCTACATTCAATGAAAAACGCACTATCGCATTTTTACGTCACAGAGGGGACTACATATCACTTCTAGTGTGAACCCTCACGGGTCACTGTCTTGTTGGCAGACACGCAGCACGCCTGGGTGTAACTCACCATGACTTCTGCAGGAGTTGCAGATATGAAGAAGAGGAGGAATCGGTACAACACCTTCTCTGCCATTGCCCCGCCCTGAGCAGAAGTAGACTAAGGACACTTGGTCAACCTCTCCTACTCAACCTCGCGGAGATTTCTGAGCTGGAGATCCCAGCTCTACTTAAATTTATTCTGTCCACACAATGGTTTAGTAACGATGACCCCCCCTCAGTACTAAAAGGGTTAACAGGGAACAAATATGGCGTCGCAATGGGCCCAAAGTGGCCTATGTGGGAGACTAACTTGTCGCTCTCAGCCATCGCAACCTAACCTAACTAAGATTATCAAGAAGATTTTATAGATTGTAATGTAAGCTTCACTTCTTCGTTTTGTGTTTAAAATACTAACGGAGGCGCAGCAACGCGTGCCGGGACAGCCAATTTACATAAAAGGGCACATGCCTGAGAAACTGCCCCAGAAGATTTTTGAATATTTTGGATCAGGGATGTTAGCTATTATCTGGGAGGGTATGAACGCCAAATTTCAAGTCAATAGGTCTATTGGTTAGCCAGTAGTCTGCAGAGATGCTAAAATTCCGTTACAAAATTCACGAATTTTTACTCTTACTTCTTCGGTCCAAATACGGAAGTCAAAGTTTTCAATATTTAAAGGGACCACATTCCAGCTAATGTGATTTTTAACCATTTAAACAATAAAAATATTCAGATTTCAGAGTGGTGCAACATCTACAAGCGCCACTACAGCAGGAACATGGTCATTAATAGTACCATATTTGGATTCTTCTAGAAGGTGTTTACCTACCTTCACTACCTCTTAGATCAAAAAAATCAAACTTAAGTTTTGAAAAGGCCCGTTTAACCTGATACCTGAGTTGCTGGAACAGCAATTATATTCAAGTCAATTTTATTAAGTCCTCGTTTTTTGTTTCTGTTCTCTTGGACAATTGCCGAAGGAATCTATAACATCATTTACAGATTTTATATTTGATATTTGTTCACTACAGCAGGAACATGGTCATTAGAAGTACCATATTTGGATGGGATGGATAAAAAATAATGGCAGTAAGAAGTCTCTTTGGATACTCGACGAAAGCGTAAGATCGAAATTAAGACTAGAAAACCAGGTGCGGGAGGCATAAATATATTAGGTTTAAATCAGGGACCGTAACGGTTATAATTTTTAAAAAAAATTATAAAATAAAATACAAATAAAAATTATTTGTTGATTTTTATAAAAATTAAAAAATTAACTCCTATTTTTCGATCAAAATAAAAAAATCATAAAATAAAAGTTATTTTTCAATTTTTATTTAAAAATCTGAAAATAAAAGTTATTTTTCAATTTTTATTAAAAACTCAAAAATAAAAAATTATTTTTCAATTTTTATAAAAAAAATCAAAAATAAGAGTTATTTGTCAATTTTTATTATAAAAATTGAAAATAGAAATTGAATGTAAATATCTTGAGAACCGCGTAGTGTATTGCCAAAATTTAAAAACATTCATGATGTACAGCTCAATACCTATCATTTGATACATCACATGCCCTGAAAGGACCAACATAAAGGATCATTAAGGTATGAATTCATGGGAGTAAAAAAGTAACAAGCAAGGAACCTCGTGATGTAAATCGAAAAGTAACACATATATATATATATATAAGGTACAGCCAGGGGAGTAATGGAGACACCAACCTGCCCCCTTATAGTCCCTCTCTCTATCAAGATGTAATATTATATTTTTGAAATCCGTCAGAATTATTAGCAGCTAACCGAACCTGTAATTCCAACTGATTGACCGAACCGCAAACCAACCGAATTCCAACATAGCAAAACAGTTCGGTTCAGACTTATCCCCCAAGAGACACCAATTATAGACCGAAATGATTCTTAGCGGTACAGATAGCTTTTGAGGTTAGGTAGGTAGGTATTTCCGGCTGTCCCCTTGTAGGGGGGCCACACATAGACCTTATGATCCTTAGTGAGGCCGGGTGCTTTTTAGGCTCAAAGATGGCCTCAGGAGTCGGAGCCGTCGTGTACTGCAAGGAACCGGAATTGAGACTCTCCTACAAACTGCCAAACCACTGCACTATATTCCATGCGGAAGTCTTCGCTATAAGGAAAGCAGCTGAATTGGCAGAATTACACGCACCAAACGATCAAATCAACATATACGTAGACAGCCAAGCGGCAATCAAAGCAATGCAGAGTCACGCCATCAACTCCAAAAATGTTCTGGCAAGCAGAGAAGCAATAGATTCCCTCAGCACCTCCAGCAAGGTGCAAATCTACTGGATTCCCAGCCACCAGGGCATTGATGGAAACGAAATGGCGGACACTCTTGCAAAAGCCGGGGTCGCACTTAGCCAAGAAGCAACACTAAACATACCTATCTCCCTACAGACGCTATACAGCAAGATGGAAGAGAAAGCGGAGAAAGAAGCAGAGGAAAAGTGGAAGAACACGACCAGCTGCAGAATCTCTAAAATCATGTGCAAGAAGAGAGACAAAAAACTAACGCACTATACGCTGCAGCTCCACAGAAGAGACTGCAGACTGCTTATAGGCATATTAACTGGTCACTTCCTAGCAGCCGCTCACGCGATAAAGCTAGGCTTCACGACAGCAGACACCTGCAGGAAATGTAAGGAACCCGGAGTAGCAGAAACTCTAGAACACCTCATCTGCAGCTGCCCAGCAATCGCCACGACAAGACTAAAACATCTGCACTTTCCAAGTTTCACCTCTCTGGAAGAGGCGGCCAAGAATTCCCCCAAACAACTATTGGCATTTGCCAAAACGTCAAAGATCCTCCAGGATTTCTAAAGGAAACGGTACCTTTTGAGGTTAAGCTGCCAAACATTTTACATCCTGCAATTGCCCTCAGATCTCTTAATATACAGGGTTTGTCGGGAAAGTAATAGCATTTGAGCCAATCGTTACAATTCTTTAAAAACTTTCAAAATAGGCTTATTCTGTGTCGATGCAGCGCTGCCAGCGCGATTTCCAAGCATTAAAGGCGTCACGGAAGGCATTTTCTGGGATAGCCTTGAGAGCCGCGGTGCATGCTGCTTGGATTCCCTCTGTCGCCTCAGCCTCGGCCTTTTCAGGCGAGGAAACAAAAAAAGTTCGGGGGGCCACATCTGGGCTGTAGGGCGGCTGCGGAAGCGATGAGATGCCGGCCTTGGTCAGTAAGAAGTCACTTTTCAAGTTCTCTTTTGGGACCATCTTCAATGTCATGTCACAGATTTTGGTAAATTTAACATCTGGGCAATTAAACGTATACTTAGTCGACGGTCTGAGTTCAAAACTTTGCGCACACGCGTCACATTGTCGGTATTTGTCGAAGTCGAAGGTCTTCCAGCTCAGTTTTCATCGGCGACCGCTTCCCGTCCCTCCAAAAAGGCCTGGTGCCACCGAAACACACCACTTCTTGCTAAAGCAACATCTGGCTAAGCCTGCTTGATCATATCAAACGTCTCTGTCGCAGATTTGTGCTTTTTACCTTAATCCAACTATAGACAATATGCAAAACCAGCATATCTGACTTCAAAATTTGGTACAATTATATTTAAAAGGATTTTAAAGCTGTCTAACTTTCGAAGGATGTCATTTCGAAAGTGTACGAAAAGTCACACTTTCGCAGGCCTTTATAGAATAAATAGTAATTTAAGAGTGAAACCATGTAATGAACTGAACAGAATAAGTCCTAATTTCCGAGCGATTTGTATCCCTGAGTATAATTGATGCAAAGTCACAAAGCGCATTTTTATTGTGAAAACCAGATAGATGATTAATAAGTATATATCTAAAAATACAACAAATAACTCAAGTAACCAATTTATTTATTTAATTTGAGGAACAATATTTTTTTTATTGATTTGGATGACAAATTACATCTCAAGTCAGATAGTACCAGTTTAAAGCGCCATACGGACATCAGAAGTAACGAGAAGTTTCATACAAAAATTGAGGGAAGAAGAAGCAGAAGTTACAAGTACGGAGATGAGAAGTTGAATGTTACACTTAACAGACAATGTTGCACTTAACAGCACATTTGTGGAGACTATGTAAAATGTCTGTGGGCTTTATTATGCTTTCAGCAGCAGACGCAGCATTGAGAATGCACCATGTAACTTCACTCTGCTTCTACCTGCACCGACCAGCTGAAGTGCTTTTAGCTAAAGTGATTTGAAAAAATAAATGTAATAAACATGGCAGAAAAACAAGAGCGAAATAGTTGTTCTGAATTATTTTTCATGTCGAAAAATGTCTTTAATTTTGGCGGTGAAAGAGCGGAAGGTCATTTGTGATCTTTTCCACCCCAAGCATTCGGACTTCATTTTCGTGAACAAGGCTTGAGGAGAAGTGGCCGAGCTTCTACAAAAAATCAACTTGGCATCAAAACAAAATACAGATCATCAAGCAGTGTGACCTACCGCCAACTAAATTAAACATACCAAATACTGAAATTTTAGGCGAAATTTTGTCTTAAGTCTGGTAACACTGCTCTTACGTTCCACGGCAACGAAACATAGGGGGAGGCTAGCTAAATTACGTACTTCGGATGTCCGTATGGGCCTTAAGGGAAGAAAAGGCTCTTTCCACCGAAACTTGGGTAGCAGGCACACTATGAATTACTTTGGCTAACTGGTACAGGCGAGGATAAGAGAATTTGTTGCCTTCCCAATATTTCATTATATCCTCCTGAAGATCAATTGGTTTAGGAGAATATGAGTTGATTTCTGTGATCGCCAACTTCAGTTCAGGATCACTGTCTTAACCTGAATCCATATTTTCAGAGGGCTCCTCGATCGAGTTGAGGAAGTTCTTTGAAAGAGAAGCAACAGCTTGGGGTGTACTGACCATCTTACTCGCCGATTGTGTTGAAGTTTCAGCTGAAGCCAAAGTTTCTTCTGGTGCGCAATCCTGATTAAATAAATTTAACAAAATTGCAACAAATTTGTTTTTACTTTTTTACTTACTTTTTTATTATTTAAGGCCAGTATTTCCCGCATTAATGACGACATCAAATGATTTTTGGCATATAACTGCTGTATTGGGTTTTGCACTAAAACCCTACGAATTCGAGGGTCCAGGTAAATTGCAGATAGAACAATTTCATTTGTTAATAGCTTTTCTTCACGTTTTTCTAAGCATTTGGAAAGATCTATGGTATAAGTGTTCTTCATAGACTTAATGGATAACTTCGTCTCAAGCCACAGCTTATAAAAGTCGCCAAAGTAAAGTTGCTTGCTTTGCAACTTTTGAGTGGCTAAAAAAATGGGTTCCAGTGCAGACAACAGCAAGCTAATTTCTTCCCATTGCAGGTTCGTTAACTGTAACTTCTTATTCAAGTGTTCTTCCGAAAACTCCCTGAACTTACACACATTTTTCAACATGGAATATGTTGAGTTCCATCTTGTTGGCACATCGAGAAGCGGTTGAGGTAATCCTTGGGACGAAATTGCTAGCCTAATTACAGTTTAAAAATAATTATGATAATTTGGAAATTTTGTTAAATGCACTCTATATAATTACCTAAAAGTTGGAGTTCGCAATGTTTTTATAATTGCTCGTGCACGTTCGACAATAGTTTACCGATTGTCATCCTTAAAAAAGTCATGGACTGCTAGCTACATTGAATGGGCAGCACACCTGATTGATACTATTGAGTGAACTTGTACATCCCTTAACAGCTCGTCATCATCCAATTCTTCATTCAGTGCAGTATTGAAATCGTTGTTTAAATATTCTACCGCTTTAACAACATTTTTTCCGTTATCTGACGTGACGGTGTATATTTGCTGCTTTGAAACTGAAAATTCTTCCAATATGTTTTCAATTTCCGAGCTCAAATTTATTCCAGTGTGTTTTTTATGCAGCTCAATTAAGCCAAGCGTTTTAATTTCAATGCTGTGGTCTCGATAATATTGGACATTTACTCCTAATATGCCTTTATTGTGTCTCGAAGCAATATCGATTTTTAAAGACAACATTTTATTCTTTAGTATTTTTGAAATATTTGTCTTCACCAAATCGTACTTCTCGCTTACATGAAGCATAACGTTGCGCGACGTTATTGGGTTCATTTCTACACTCCCAATATATTACCTAAAAATGTTAAAAACTGCCTGAAATTTGAGTCCATATGACCTAAAATGACAGCCAAGGAATATATGGACTTAAATTTTAACCTATTTTTTAACGATTACCTAAAGTTTTTTAAGCAATAAATTTGATTTTTAGGTAATATGTGTCCCAAAATTTAAGGCAATGTAGTGCCATAAAACGTGTTTTTAGGTAATAGAAAGGCCTACATTTTCGTCAATAAATTTGCTTTTTAGGTAATATGTGACCTAAAATTTTAGGCAGCGTATGCCCTTAAATCGTTAGTTAAGAAGGACTTTTCGCCCTATATATAAAATAAAAACAATTTCATTTTGTTTGTTTCACAAATACTTAAATTTTATTTAACAAAAATTTTTGTTTTGTACATGAAATAATTTCATTAAGTCCACACACGACTGTAAAGAGAAACAGTGCAATTCACGGTCGAAGGCGAAAAGGGACAGAAAAAAAACACAAATGTATGTTTGTACTGCTCGCATACTGTATGACTGCACTGCGTACACACAGCCACGAACAAGAAGAAGAAGATCGTACGTTTGTGGAATGTATGGTGTTTGTTTGATTTTGTTTGGGCCGTAAACATATAAATTAAAAATAATAATAAACATAACGAGCTATTTCATTTATGTACTTCTTCTTGTTCCAATCCTGTGTACATTTAATATTGTTAGACATTTCACTTATTTCACACAACAAAAACTTTATTTACTTGTAAAAATGACAACCGTCCGGCGCGTGCAGCGAGAATTAAGTGACGAGCGATTTTGTGGCGTAGTGTGACCATAGTTGCAAACTAATTTTAACCACAACCAAATTCAATTATTCATATGAAAAAGCCGTAAAATTTTTATTTGTTTATGACTTAACTAATTAATATCTTTCAAACCATTTCCATATATTGACATACATTTATTTCATGGTGGTAATCAGCTGGAAAAATAATATATAAACTTGTGCAACAATTTTTTAATATTATTAAATAATTTAAATTGGTTTAGTAAATATTATTCATAGTTTTATTTATTAAATGTATAAAATATATTCATTCTTAACGTAAAATAAACGCTTTGTAAATATTTGTTTATATTTTAAATAATAATGTGAAGTTAATTAAAATGGCATAATTTTAAGGCAAAGGATTCCTAAAAATTTAACCTAAAAACAGATTTTTTAGGTAAAATGCCCTATATTTAAGGAAATTATTGCCTGAAAATAAGATTTTAGGTAATAAAATCCATTTTCCTAAATTTTAAGGAAAATCTTTTTTCTGAGCGTAGGCCCTTAAAAAGTTTTTCCGTTATCTTTTTAAATGGTGCCGAGTCTAACAGAGCGAATGGTGCCTTCTCTTCTGTGACGATTTGCACACAAGCTTCTTTTCATTCGGTGGAAGAAAGAGCAACAGCAATTTTTTTTTTCAGTGGGCTCGTTTTCATCTCGTTGATCAATTTCGCTCCTGTAAGCTTCTGCATGACACTCCAGCAAATGTCGTCTTAAATTTGAGAAGTAACATCCTCTAAAGGACCGATTACAAAATTTGCACTTCGACACATTTTCGTTTGCAAAGTAGTTAAAAAAATCACGGACAGTTGAGTTAGTTTTACGGCCCATCTTTACTCGCTCAGATGGAGAAAATAATTGTCAAATAACCGCGCCAGCTTAAACGGGATGATTTATTTTTATAAAAATGCCATAAATCGAAAGATGTTTGTCTTTAAAGGCCAAATTAGACACTTTCCGCAGTACTTATAAAATGTTCTGCGACACTTCTTGGAGGACAGAAAGCGTTTCTTCTGGGAGATACGAAAAGTCTCTTTTTAGGGATAAGAAAGCGTTTCATCCTGGGGATAAGCTCTTCTAATCCCCCAAGGATAAGAATTTTAAAGTGCCTTCTTAGGGATAAGAAAGCGTTTCTTCCTGGAGATACGAAAAGTCTCTTCTCAGGAATAAGAAAGCGTTTCATCCTGGGGATAAGAAATAGTCTCTTCTAATGGATAAGAAAAAGTGCCTTCTTAGGGATAAGAAAGCGTTTCTTCCTGGAGATACGAAAAAGTCTCTTCTCAGGAATAAGAAAGCGTTTCATCCTGGGATAAGAAATAGTCTCTTCTAATGGATAAGAAAAAGTGCCTTCTTAGGGATAAGAAAGCGTTTCTTCCTGGAGATACGAAAACGAGTCTCCCTAGAGTTAAGAAAGCGTTTCTTTCTGGAGATAAGATAAAGTCTCTTATATGGGATAAGAATGTGTTTCTTCTTGGAGTTAAGAAAATGTTTCTTTCCGCTGCTAAAAAGAGAGAAAAAATTGGGGGAGACAAAAGCGTTTCTTTCTGCAAACGATTCCTCCATATAATGATGGGCTTCTTTCTGGAGATATACCATACAAATAAAACGTGTTCCGAAATCCGTTATTGTAGTATAATCTTAGAAATCGTTTATTTTTTTTAAGTCTTAAGCTTGGTATGGAGATACCCGCGAAATGCCCGCGAAATGAAAAACTCCATATAAAAACAAGTGAGAAAGTCGGTCAAGCCCGACTATAATATACTCTGTACCCGCTCTCTCTCTCTCTCTCCCTCTCTCTCTCTCTCCTCTCTCTCTCTCTCTCTCTCTCTCTAAGATTGTGCGGCGTTGGTTGTGAAAGGGTGGGTGGTGGGTGGCGGGGTGGCCGGGACTGATTCAGATTCACTTATTTGCTCATAACTTGAGAACCGCTCATCCGATCTTTATCATTTCAAATCGATACATATTCCTAATGACTAACTATCTCTAGAAGGTACAAATCATCTATCTACAAAACTGTGGGAGATATGACGTTTTTTCAAAATTGCGGGGGCGGGAGGGGGCGTGGCAAAAATTGAAAATAAACTTGATCTGCCTGCAAGTATAAGAAGCATTTGTCCCATACATGTCAAACCTCTATCTCTTACCATCTCTGAGATCTGTTTGTTCATACGGACGGACAGACGGACGGACAGACGGACAGACGGACATGGCTATATCGACTCGGCTGTTGATGCTGATCAAGAATATATATACTTTATAGGGTCGGAAATGATTCCTTCTCCCTGTTACATACTTTTGCACAAACTTAATATACTCTACTAGCATAAAGCCCGTCGCGCTTCGCTGCGCCATGAACAGTATAGAACCAGTATCACAATCAGTTTGAAGTCAATCGTGAGAGTGAAATATTTACCAAATTGGAAAATAGTTTATAAATTAATTTCCTCTGTAGAGCCCAGAAATTGAATCTTACATACCTAGGCTTGAATTCAACGTTTTACTACTTTGCTTTTCTACCGTTAAGACTTTGTTGCTGAGTTCTTACCACCCCCATTCCATCCACACCCCACCCACTCCCCATTCACTTCTTACACAACTTCCACCCACTTTCCTCCCACTTCCCACCTTCTTTCCACCCATATCCCTTCCACTTCCCACCCACATCGCGCCCACTGCCCACCCACCTCCCACCCACATCCCACCCACATCCCACCTACATCCCACCCACTTTCCGCCCACATCCCACCACTTCCCACCCAGTTCCCGCCCACATCCCTCCCATTTCCCATCCACTTCCCTCCCACTTCCCCCCGATTACCACCCACTTCACACCCACTTCCCACCCACATCCCTCCCACTTCCCACCCACTGCCCACCCACCTCCCACCCACTTCCCGCCCACATCCCACCCTCTTCTCACCAACATCCCTCCCACTTCCCTCCTGATTCCCACGCACTACCTCTCCACTCCCACCCAGTTCCCGCCCACTTATCACCCACATCCCTCCCACTAACCACGCACTCCCGCCCACTATTCTCCCACTACCCGGCCGTATTTCCAACATTGGAAAATGCAATCGCAAATTATTTCGTATTCTATCGCTTCAAACCGAGTTTCAAGTCAATCGGGTGAAAAATAGTTTTTTGCATGCAGAGTTTTCCAGGAATTTTCCGACCGTTGGGTCAAATGTTCCAACATCGGAAAATCACATCTCATTTTATTTCACTTACTATACTCACAAACCGAGTTTTAAGCCAATCGGATGAAAAATAGTTTTTTGCATGCAGAATTTTCCGGCCATTTTCCTCGTCGGTGGGAAAACACGTGTCGAATTATTTTTCGTACTATGCTTGCAAACCAAGTTTAAAGTCAATCGGATGAAAATAAAATTTTTACCACACAAACTTTTCCGATGCCTTTCCGACTTTTCCGGGTGGGATTTTCCGGAAAATCGGTACACAGTTATTGTTGAATTTCCATATAGCTCTTTGAAAATGAGTTTGAATCTGATCGGATAATAAACAAAAAAGTTTCATACAACAGTTTTCCGTGAATTTTCCGACTTCGTGGATAGATTTTCCAAAATTTTAAAGTCACGTTTCCTATATTTTATTATGTGTAACTTTAAAAATGAGTTTGGAGCAAATCGCTGGCAACTAATCTTTCGCCCATACAACCTTGACCACCCACTTTCCACCCAGGGGGGTGAATTTTCCGGAAGATTGGTATGCAGTTGTTGTTGAATTTTCATATAGATCTTTGAAAATGAGTTTGAACTTGATCGGATGAAAAACAAAAAAGTTTCATATAACAGTTTTCCGCGAATTTTCCACATTTCCCGACAGAATTTTCCAAAATCCGTTCTTAGTACTCACTTTCAGCATAAGATAAAACTACTGTGAAAATCTCATGTTTCTATCTTTTATGGTTTGGGCTGTGCGACGGTCACCAGTCAGTCAGTCAGTCAGTCAGTTTAACAGAGCGTTGCCACCCGACGTCAATGTGTCACGCGATAGTCACCCGATAGTACCCGCGATGAGAGATGATTTCGTAGGTGTGAAATATATGTAAAACATATTTTCTCTCATGGCGGTAGGCAACATATTTGTACATACAAGTGTTTTGGGGCGAAGTTTTAAAATGAGTAGGACAACTATACATAAACATTAAAAGCGGCTGCTTTCATCGTAAATGGCCCTATCTCAAGGATCGCCTGAGCATAGATAAAAAAAGCGTATTTGGATGCTATTGAGTCGAACGACTATAATTTAATGACATTAAGTGAATAATACATTGCATTTTATAAACGGAATTAAAAGTTTTGGGAATACAGTGAATATCACTTATATGCAAAAGTTTATGCAGCAATTTTTTGCATATAAGCGGTTATCGGTTATATGCAAATCATTGGCTATAGGCAATCTATCGGTTGTGAAAAACTTGCATATAGTTAATTCAGTGAATTATGCTCATTTTGTTTTTAACGGTACATAGTTAATACTTATGTGTAATTTAGCTATTAGATAAGGCTAACTTAGATTACTTTACTTTTGTTTCAATGTATTCAAAAGCGGTATTATTACATGGAAAAGTTTCAAAGTAGTGAACATAAATTAAAGTTGGGCCTCATTTGTTGAGGGATGTTTTGTATTGAGCAAAATGATTATCCTCAAATGGATTTTAATTTTCTTTTAATACGATACGATAATACAATGTTCTCGTCGAAATAATTCCAAATCAGGCAAGTTCATTTGTCACATTGGATGTTTTTAATGCCCAAATATGGAAAACCTTTCTTTTTCTTCCCCAACAAGCATCTTTCAATAACACGGTTTCTCTTCTTCCCAGCTGCTATGTTCAGATAATCTTACAATTTGAAGCCGATTTCCCTTTCTACATGGAGGAGGGCGCCAGAATGTTTTACGGCCGCGTGAAAACAAATACAGATGCACAAAATATATCTTAAGCTAGAACAATAACAAGAAATAGTACAGGATTGAGCCTTCAACTCCTACCTCCAACAGTCTCAGCATAACTGGCTGGTAGAAACCTGTCTCTCTCCTCTGGAAAATCCAGCTCAACTAATTTTCACTACTTGGACCGAGATAGTAGCACTCAGCTCAATGTAACTGTGCACGAAAGGAAAAATTCCCCTATTAAAAACCCAAAAATCTTTGGGATTGACTTTTGACAAATTCTTCTTCTTTGCGAGGCACGCGGAGAACACAGCACGAAAGTTAGAGAAAAATGGGGCCCTCAAAAGCATAGTGGAAGCTCTTGGGGAAAGGATTAGGGACACTGCTGGTCACATACCAGGCAATAAAGCGTGTTCAGTGCGACTATGCGGCACCAGCATGGACCGCAGCCATCAGAGACACACAATACAAAAAAGGCCCACTTTTGCAACCTCTCCTTGTGTATTTTTGGCCGCTGAACTCAGATAAATTGTCCGTTTTCTCCCAGCACGTCAGGCTTAAGAGATATCAGCATAAACGTATGTTTAGCGAGGGTATCTATACATTTGTTAGTCCTGTTGGCCATATTAAGTGTCCTATTCCAACCAAATTTGTTTTAATGTAAGCTGCATTGAACGACGTTACAGAAAAACCAAACACGAAGATTTGATTTTGCTGATAGGGTACACAGATTTTTGGATTTTTATATTGAAAGTTTAAATAATTCTGAAAAATTTTCTGCTGAAAATCTTAGAAAAAACAGGTGGTTGGTTTTTGAGTCAATCAAAATCGAACTTTTTCTTTTCTTTCTTATCTGTTCAGCTATCAGCAACTGTGTTTACAAAATTTCCGTTTCCCACAACCGATTCCAAATAGTACGCGAGAATTTTAAAATTTATGTAAAATGTTTGCTTATAAAGCGATATTTGCTTAAAAGCGATTTTTGTCAAGCATTCAAGCAATTAAATTCTTATATCAAAGTTGTGCATAATGCTCTAAAATATAAATCTTTTGCATATAACTCTTCTTTTCTTTTTTATTGCGTTTCTATCTTTATTTCTTTTTTTATATTTTATTCGAATGGCTATTAATTAGTGGTGGACCCAAAACTATCGCTTGGACCAACTTGTCGGCACAAGGAATGTGTGCGTATGCCATGCATATAAACAAATAAGTGCTGATTCTCTTTTCAAGAACATTAGCTCCTCATTCGAGAGGGCTGATGATGAGGATCTTGGCCCAGCACAAGAGGATTTAATTGTGGACGACGGCGATTCCGTATTTCGAACGGATGAGCCGCAGAACTTTTCAATGGTCAGACTGGGGACTTCTTCGTCGCCGCAAGTCGTGTCAACATCTTCTAATCTATGCCGTTGCATTATAAATACATAACATCGAGATACCATGGCCAAAACAGTCGATTTTGCCCTTTCCCTAGTCGTGTCCAAGGAGCACCAATTGCCTATTGGAGCAAATTATTGAAAAATTACAATTAAAGGTCACGATGAACCTACAAACGATTTATTTATTTGCGATTTATTTACGTTTTACATCTGGCTCCACTTGGATCTTTACTGCAAGTAAGGACCTGAACACCTAGAAGCCTTCAGTACCGTTTCTTACAAATCACATAAAGCTATTGTAGCAAATATTGCATCATTAAAAGCTACCATAACTATTCGCTGTTAATTAGTTTAAATTTTCCCGCCAAGTTAAATTTGAAAACAAAGCATCTAGAGATGAGCGCCTTATATCGCACTTGCTATCGACGAAATAATATGCAGAGATTTCGCACACTTTTCGAAGTATCTCCTACCGCTTTAACAAAGCTAAGTAGACAAATTTTACAAATAATAGTTAAATAAATAGTATTTTGGGACTATACTAAGCGCGTTTATAAATATTAAGTGTGTAAAGTTAGTTTTTAGTTTTGTTTAGTTTCTTATTCACACGGTCTTTGGCATGTAAGAAATGTTGCTGACAAACTTTGTTGATATCAGTATCCGTAGTCTTGGCATACATGGAATGAGCAATTTCTGAAAAAATAACCAAATTAGTTGTATGTACGTATTTCCACAAAAAATTAAAATCTTGTTACCGACCTTTTATGACGCTAAATGAGGTGAAACTTTGGATGCTTGGCTTATCGTTGGTACCACGCCAAGTTATGTTCACACTTATGTGAGGACGGTTAATTGCCCAAGCCATTTGGATTTAATATTTTCGAATTTTGAATGCCCAGCCGCCAAATTGACAACTTAGGTGAGCGAACTAGTTTCAGGTTCATCGCGAGATGATCTGGCAACGCCGCGAGGCTACGTCATGACAGTATTAACGTCACCGATAATGTCGTAAACGCCACAATTTGGGATTTTGTCGAAAACGACGGGACAGTGTGTGGCTTGTCAAAATCGTAGCTTGGCTTCCGGTTATATTGGCTAATTCTTTTCCATCCAGACCTTGATCAGTACGGTTGCAACGAAAATTGCTGCTCTAATATCAGTACTAGTCCACGTGCCTCGTGCAATTCCTACGCCACTAAAGTCTAAGGTATTTGAAGGGCCCCCGCACACCAGCCATTCCCAAGTTTTGTATTGGTGGAAGAAAATAAGTGACGCGTCTGTGATTCGAGTATAAGGTACACATCATAGTGAGATTAATTCGCCCTTGTTAATTTGTGATTCCTTTGACGCAGTTGGTGGCCTATACCCTGGCCAGTTGGCGTGGCCCTACATATTGTTTTATTGCCTCGGAAACCGATCTTGTTAAGCGAGGAATCAGTGTGGTTTTTCGAGTGGAACTGGCCACGGCCAGTTGCCACCATTTACACTGAGGATCGTTTGAGCTACAGCCATGTGTCCCCCCTCCCATTGAGGATTGATCAGAGCTTAGGCGCTGAGTTGGCTAAACCGGTGTTGGTTATACACCAGGGGAAGTGAGGTTATGTAAGGCCGGCCAACACTTTTGCTCGCAACTGATGTCGGAGAGCTACTCCGCACCACTGTGCCATTAGGCATGCCACGTCTGAAGTCCATATTGGAGCCTACCATTTGAGTGAAGCGATGGTGCCCATTAATTCTGGTGCGGTAACGGATTGACCTTCATCATAACCAGATCCTATATGTGCCCCAATTCGAGAGAACTTCGTCGTTCTTCACACCCTTTGGAATTATTCACAACCACCTCTCACTGAAGGATTGAGTATTTGTAGTTTGTAGTTCTATTTTCCTTTAGCCGTAACTTTTTGTATCAATTACTTATTGCCGTAATCTTATTATAGCCCATGTACGGATTCAAGCGCACCTAATACTATTTCCTCACTCCTCATGACAACTAAATTTCATCTTTAGACGCATCTATAGCTTCATCAGTCATCAGGCCTGCTGACGTCGATGGACCTTGTCGTAAGTACGGCATAGCCGTGATATTTTGGTAATTTTTGCTGAAGAGCAGCTATCTCTATATGAGTTTGTGAGAAATTATTATTAGTCGTTAGGTTTTCTATCATATCCCCTTAGATTTTAAGCATTTTCATACATGAAATAATCCATCTACGAATTTAAATTCACTTTTCTTTAGTCTTATTGTTAGTATAATGCAATCCCTATTATCACAATATATCTTCACGCCATGAAGGCAATTATGACTTTGAAATGATTTAGTTTACTTTTCTTTTTCGGGCACCTGAAGCAAGGCATCGTCTTTTTATAGGGTAAAGCTCACGAATTGCTTTGAGTTTTTACAGGTAGGGAGGGTAGAGAAGGGAAGAACACTAACACCTTGTTCTCCCACTCTGAATAAGTGATGCGTTCCTGTTTTACATCGTCTGGGTTTTCCTTTCCTTTTGACTCTGTCTACATTTTAGTCGTGTGACGTCTTCGTTTTCGAGAGCACAAGCCCACCCCAGCCCTGAGCACAGCCGTGCAAGTTAGTTAGACAGAGAAGCTCTCGAATCGTAGTTATACAGGCGTGTCCGTTACACTTACTTCATCCGTGAGTAAGCGCTTCAATGACGATCTCAAAAATGATGTCACGTCGCCACCTCCGATTTTACGTACAAAGTGTTTCTGTTAAATTAGAGTATTATAAATCTTACATAATTGGTTGTACTTATAAAATTGGCAACACCCACCAGTTGAGTTCGAAGATCATTTTCCACTAATAGTTGTTCATCAAATTCTCTAAATTCAGAAAAATCGGTAAAGGGAAGCCTGGGCAACAGATTTGTTTCGCCCTCTGATACATGGCACGCTTTTAATTCTCGAACTTCGTTTCGAAGAGATATAATTTCTTCTGTTAAAGATGTAAAAAGCCTTTGGTGTACTTCCTTGATATTTTTTAGTTCATATAGAACTTGACGTAGGGCATCACTTTGCTGAATGTCGCTTCTTACTCTTCCTAAACATAAATTTAAAAACATTAATTATAAGTAGAAAAGCAAAAATTATCCACCTAAGCTGTACCTTGAATTACATGAGACAAATCGGCGTATTGAGTGTCGTCGTCACTTGGCAGCAAAAAGTGTTGGTCTGAGTAATCTATAATCCAAAATTATTATTAAAAAGAAGACAGTTTAAAAAATAAACTTACCATTTAGATTTTGGCGATGCTCCATTATGACAGGAACGGAAAAATCGCAAATGATTTATCTATATTTTCCAATACAATGGCTTTATTTTGTATGTCGTCTAGTAAAAATGAAATTTCTTTACTGCCAACGATTTCCTGAACTTTAAAAATGTGTAAGTTGTCCGAGCTTAACGGTTCTGTGAAAAGCGGTTCCAGGTTTTCTATGACAGTCCCCTTTAATGTCGGCATATCATTCGATTTATTTATATGAGTTATTTTAACTAAATTATTACCAACAAAGCAAATATTGTTTGGTGGTTCAATAGAAAAATAGAACTTTAGGGTCTTTACATAGAAAAAGCCGCCATCAGTAGTCGTTTTATTGCTAAAACATATTTCAGTTTTTTTTTAACTCGTTTTAAAGATAAGCTTTTTTCTACCTGCCTGTTGTAGATTTGTGCACACGCATTATTAGATTTTTTAACCGGTTTTTTTATAATTTGAAGATGATTTTCAAATCTAAATGCGCTTATGCCTTCTAAGGACCCAAAATTGTTTGCTTCCTCATGAATATGCAGCAAATAATGAAAATTACAGGTTCAAAATGTTAAATTGTATAGAGAAGGGACATCTTTGACAAAGTTTTTCAGCATATTTTCTGCAAATTCAAAAAATTCCGTAGTTCCGTAGCTTTGAATCTTTCAAGGTCAATTAATGAGCGAGGTTTTCTACAAAATTCATAGGGACACGATTTTTGTAGATACACAAGCTGAGAGGAAAGGTTGGAAATTTTCCATGAAGTTAGAGAGAATTGTTCTCCTCTGGTACGTACCCAAGCTTTTAAAAGAGTTTTGGTAACTCCCAAACAAATAATATGCATATAGTCTAGGCCAATCTGACGTACAATATTAATTGGCTCTCGTTCTAAAAGAGCTGTCATCACGTAGGTTGCAAGTGTCCACATTTGAAAACACAAGGCGATTTTTAAAAATTTCCCCCTTTTGGATACACCGTGTACAAGAATAAAATCCGCAGTGCCCCTTGATTCCCAGTACAAATGCTTTTGCAGGTGCATCCATTATAAAACATCTTGGTCTTATGGTAAACATTTTATTTTCAAAATAAAGACCATTTTCTATTATTTCATTTAGTTCATTTACAAATTCTGTTAAGAACTGATTTGGACATTTTGGCTTGGAATACCCTTCGTACACTCCAATTAGAAGTATTTGGGCGTAAGTGGGAACATTGCCCAAAATTGGCCATACTTGTTTTAATGAACTCTTGCAAAGTGGCAAGCCATCAATATTGAAATCTAGTTCAATAATTTCTGAATCATACTCATTGATTATTAAAAAATCCGTGAGAGCATCTTTAAGACCATAATGGATATATGAACCTTCTCCCATCTTACTTATTTTGGCACTAGCATCTTTTGGTGTTTTCTTTAATGTTCTACAGTCTTTAGGAATTGAAGCAATATTTTGTCTTAATATTTCGAGCAACTCATTTAGGACTCTACTACTAATAGTATTTTTTATTGCCCATTGCCACAATTTCACCATAAATGTCTTACAATCTATATCTCTTTCCTTTTCATGTTCACTTGCACTTAGACTATCACTGTCTACAGAGTCACTCGCGTCATACCTATGGTCTTCTAAGTCAGTAAACGGTATTTCTTGTGCGCTGGAGTTGTCTGCGTCGTAGTTTTCGCCACCGATATTGGGTCGGCTAGAAAAACTGGGCCTGCTGTCAGTCGGTTTTCTTCCGTAAAAGTTGGATACAATTCTGGCAGCCTCACGTCTTGTTCTTGATTTCTTGGCCTTCATGGACGACATGTCGACTTACTAATAACAAATTAAGCGGGAGCAAATGCAACTGCACACAGTTTTTTGTGATTTTTAACACACGACGAGTGACCGCTTTTGATGAACGCAGGAAAAGAAAAGAAATTTTTTTCTGACAGAAAAAGCGAGGCCTGAAGCAGTTTGTGCTGGAACGGGGCCTGTGCACTAGTGTTGGAAAATATCGATGGGCACTATCGATAGTGGGCTTTAACGATAGTATAAATAGTGTTAGGCGGGAAAAAAAAAATGATTTGAATAAATTAAAAACAAATTAACAACAACAAAAAACAAATTTTTTGCCCATTAAGGGTACTGCATACATTCAGAAAAATTTTTTTGATTGCTTTTTCTTATTTATAGTTAAAAAACCTAAAAAAAAGTTACAAAATCATCACAATTTAAAAAAAAAAAAATTTTACTTGGAAATTTTTGGAGATTTTTTTACCATGTCTTTGAACCAAATTTCTTGAGAACTATTTGACCAATTTTAATAAGTTTTTTTTTCGGTGAAAGCTAATGCACCAAATCAATGTTTGAAATCTATCAAAATTAAATTTTCATATCATCGAAAACAGTTTTATAAACTTTAAATGCGATTATTTCGGAACCACTTTTTTTCAAAATGGTTGCAAAAATTTAAGGAGTAACTGTTGACCGATTTTGAAATTCTTTTTTTTTTTAATTGCTCCTAGTACCCACTATTCTGGTGTGAACTAGGATATTTTCGATCGGTCAAAAAATAGCGGAGCTAGAACCAATAGAGTGCCAAAAAAGTAGATTTTCGAAATTTTGACTTTGAAACCCCATAACTCCGCTGTTTATTGACCGATCCAAAATATCCTACTTTTAAACAAAACCCGGTATTCGTTTTCACATTCAGATAATCCGTTCTCAAAAAATTTTTGCAACCATGGGCCTATGTTTTAAATTTTTGGTTAACTTTGAACAGGAATACAACAACAACCGCAGGAACAACAACAAAAATCTAAGTTTAATTTAACCGTTTACCTATCGAATGAAAAAAACCGCTTGTTAATATCACTTATAGTTTTTGTGTAATTTAGTTTTATGTAAACCTTTAAAAAACGACACCTGAAGGTATACAGTAGTCTTAAATACTTTATTAAAATTAACATTTGCAGCCCCTTTTTTGCATGGCACTGAATAAACAAATTGACAACGTAACTCTTAATAAAAACCAGCGTTATGTTATTTGCCTGCTGACAAAACAGGGCTGATTCTTATTAGTAATTGACCGTTTCGACATAGAAAAAGATCTGGCCATCGGATATTCGACTTTTATGTGCACATTCTGGCCAAGACAGGGCATACAATAAACATTAAATGGCTAACAAAGTTTTGGGGAAAATTCAAAGAGGATTCCAGGAGCAGTTGGTGCTATTTGTCAAAAGTTCAAAATTATCGCCAACAAAGTATATCGATAGTTTGGTTGCCTAAAAATTCTATCAAACACGTTCACTACCCGAAAACATTTCTGCGTTGAAACGGGGCCTGTTTTATATTACTGCCATTAAACGAAAAGCCTACGTTGTTGTGAGTTTCGTTGTCGCTTGAAACGGACCCTATTTTCTTACTTTCAGAAGCCGACTGGGATGACGAACAAGGGGTACGGGCGGGAGCCAGAGAGAAGGAAATAGTTAAAAAGGAGAATTGCACTTCTTACTAAAGCTGAGGTCAAATACTCAAATAATTTGTGCAATTATTGGAAAAACTTTCGGGTTCAGCTTAAAATATAATCTCCAAGAATATCTCTATTTGATAACTAAGTCAACAACTTTTTGATTTTCGAGGTGCAGTACAAATGTGATTACAAACGGCATCTATGGGGTTTTATGTTAATTGGTGTGTTGCCAATTTGACGGATCATAGTTGTGCTGTATTATTCTTCTGCCTGGTTAAGGTAGCTCCAATTGATTGCACCTTATTTTTTTTATAAATTTTAATACGCATATAATGCAATTCTACCGCCAAATTTTTAAATCGAAGTTTAAAATGTGACTGCAAAATATTTTGTTGTTAAATGATTCCAAAGTATTTACTTTTCAAAAAGAATCGCATTTAGGTCTTCCTAGTCATTGTTAAGCGATAAATCGCCAAATCACAGATTAGACGATAAAAATAGGGACCCTTTTCAAAAGAATCGCATTTATGTCTTCAAGGCGATTTTTCAGCGATATTTCGCCAATATACCGATTGGATGAAAAAAGGCGATACCACATATCGCTAATTTATCCCTTGTATGTTAAAAATGCGATACCTAATGTATTTTGTTTGTGTAAATCGCCAAACTATCCTCAGACTCTCATCTCAAACTATCGCCAAACTCACTTTTTGACGAGGGAGATAAGAAACCCGACAAAATGTTTGCAGGGAAGATGGGCCGTAAAACTAACTCAACTGTCCGTGATTTTTTTAACTACTTTGCAAACGAAAATGTGTCGAAGTGCAAATTTTGTAATCGGTCCTAGAATATAGTAAAAAAAGAGAAAAAAAAAAAAATGCTGTTGCTCTTTCTTCCTCCGAATTAAAAGAAGCTTGTGTGCAAATCGTCACAGAAGAGAAGGCACCATTCGCTCTGTTAGACTCGGCACCATTTAAAAGATAACGGAAAAACTTTTTAAGGGCCTACACTCAGAAAAAAGATTTTCCTTAAATTTTAGGAAATTAAAACCGAAACGAATAACGGTTTGGGTTACGGTTACTGTTTTGACCGATCGCTTTTTTCCGGTTACGGTTATATTACGGTTGTGAGATATGGGTTACGGTTAGGGTTACGGTTATTAGCCTTATTCTGTTTCAGGTTTCGGTTACGGTTACGGTTATTAGTATAAAATATTACTTTGACAAATCTTGCCCCATTTGGAATCTCATTTATTCAGTAAATGCACTTAGTTCAAATTTCTTATACAGAATTTTCACCATTATTTTCGCCTGTTTTAAAGTTTAACATTACAAGTTTTAACTAAAATATATAAAACTACTTCATTCGCAAAAGTATCGAGGTAAGTTTAACTAATTAAATAAATATACATTGGGCAACGAATATACAATTTTTCGCTATGTGCCTTCATGAAAAAAAGATTTATTCTCAGAAATGACATCTTAATCGTTATTGTAAAATAACTTCTAAATATCATACGAGCATTTAGAGTTTGACTGTCCAAGCGAGTCCTGCGAGGCATGCAAATTTCCGTCAAACTTGAATTAGGGCTTATTTCCCAGTGATTCAATCCAATTAATGTTGTCCATTATTCGAGTGTGCAAGTAATCTTTCTAACAATCAAACATGTTCCTTTTCGTTTAACTAAGCACGCACCATGTGCACTTAACAAGGGAAAGCCGTCAGCCACTACTGAGGGCCAATATATGTATATCTAGGTTCACCTTTTTAATTCCACCATGAGCACGAATACGACAAAGTGAGACAGAGTTAGACAGAGTGCTACGCATAAGCCAAAACTGGCAATGGCCTTCGCACTTGTGATAGGGAATTGAAAAACGCCCGTCTTGAAATTAAACACAAATTTAATGTTACTTTGCTAAAAAAAAAAAATCAGCAACACACTTCCATTACACAAAAACATTTTATTTTACAAACATTTCCGCCTCCGGTCCAAGGAGCTGGCTGTGGCTAGGAATAATACCTCTAGTTTAATGTGCTAATTCTAATCTTCCGATGCGTTTTGGGTTGTCGTTATAGCAGTATGTTTTAGTGGTCAAGTTAAGTTCCCACAGTCCAAAATAAAGAACACTGCTTATAAATACCTCCAGCCCCACACAAAATGCATCCGAAAGTTGTTGCACTAAATTGTCGGAGCGGCTCTGGAAATTATCAAAAATTTCCGTTCCGACAAAATTTCCAGCGTCTGAGTACCTAGCTTCTATGCAATATAACTGTTTAGCACCAATGTATATAAGATACTTTCCAGGCACTTCGTAGTTATGCCAGCCCATTAGCAACAGTACGGCGCAAAATAAATAAGCAGCCAACTTTAGTGAATAAACTCATATGTATGTAAAATGTTCATTGTACTAGTAGAGGAAAAACCGAAATTAACCCATATATTTGTTTCGGTTACGGTACTGATAACCGGTTTTGTAAATAAAGGTTATACGGTTACGGTTATAAGAAATAATTTTTTTCAGGTTACGGTTACGGTTTCGGTTTCAAATTTTAAAGTGTTTTTAGCGGTTACGGGTTACGGTTTCGGTTACGGTTTTAATCTCTGGTATTTTTAACATTTTTAGGTAATATATTGGGAGTGTAGAATGAACCCAATAACGTCGCGCAACGTTATGCTTCATGTAAGCGAGAAGTACGATTTGGTAAGATGTCATTTTAAAAATACTAAGAATAAAATGTTGTCTTTAAAAATCGATATTGCTTCGAGACACAATAAAGGCATACGAGTAAATGTCCAATATTATCGAGACCAGCATTGAAATTAAACGCTTGGCTTAATTGAGCTGCATAAAAACACACTGGAATAAATTCGAGCCGGAAATTGAAAACATATTAAAGAATTTTCAGATCTCAAATAGCAAATATACACCGTCACGTCAGATAACGGAAAAATGTTGTTAAAGCGGTAGAATATTTAAACAACGATTTCAATACTGCACTGAATGAAGAATTGGATGATGACGAGCTGTTAAGCGATGTACAAGTCTACCCAATAGATTTAACTCCAGGTGGTGCTGCCCATTCAATGCAGCTAGCTGTCCATGACTTTTTAAGGATGACAATCGGAAAACTATTGTCGAACGCAGCAGCAATTATAAAACATTGCGAACTCCAACTTTGTGGGTAATTATAGGGAGGCATTTAACAAAATTTCCAAATTATCATAATTATTTTTAAGCTGTAACTAGGCTAGCAATTTCTGTCCCAAGGATTAATTTCAACCGCTTCGGATGTGCCAACAAGATGGAACTCAACATATTCCATGTTGAAAAATGTATAAGTTCAGGGAGTTTTCGGAAGAACACTTGAATAAGATGTTACAGTTAACGAACCTGCAATGGGAAGAAATTAGCTTGCTGTTGTTGCACTGGAACCCATTTTTTTAGCCACTCAAAAGTTGCAAAGCAAGCAACTCTACTTTGGCGACTTTTGTAAGCTGTGGCATGGCAGACGAAGTTATCCATTTAGTCTATGAAGAACACTCTTATACCATAGATCTTCCAAATGCTTAGAAAACGTGAAAAAAGCTATTAACAAATGAAATTGTTCTATCTGCAATTTACTTGGACCCTCGAATTCGGCGTAGGGGTTTAGTGCAAAACCCAATACAGCAGTTATATGCCAAATCATTTGATGTCGTCATTAATGCGGGAAATACTGGCCTTAAATAATAAAAAAAAGTAAGTAAAAAATTAAAAACAAATTTGTTGCAATTTTGTTAAAGACACCAAAAATTTAGCATCCGAAGATACTGAAACTTCAACACAATCGGCAGTAAGATGGTCAGTACACCCTGGGCTGTTGCTTCTCTTTCAAAGAACTTCCTCAACTCGATCGAGGAGCCCTCTGAAAAAAAAAAAAAAAAAAAAAAAAAAAAAAAAAAAAAAAAAATACTCACTATACAAAAAAAAAAAATAAACAAAAAAAACCAAAAAAACCCAAACAAAAAAAAAAAAAAATAATAAAATAAAAAAAAAAAAAAAAAACAAAAAAAAAAAAAAAAAAAAAAAAAAATAAAAAAAAAATAAAAAAACAAAAAATACAAAAAAAATACAATAAAATAAATATAAACCAATGTAAAAAACTTCTCCAAAAACCAAAGAAACACGTAATTTAGCTAGGCTCCCCCTATGTTTCCGTTGCCGTGAAACGTAAGAGCAGTGTTACCAGACTTAAGGAAAAAATTACGCCAAATATTTCAGTATTTGGTATGTTTAATTTAGTTGGCGGTAGGTCACACTGCTTGATGATCTGTATTTCGTTTTGATGCCAAGTTGATTTTTGTAGAAGCTCGGCCACTTCTCCTCAAGCCTTGTTCACGAAAATGAAGTCCGAATGCTTGGGGTGGAAAAGATCACAAATGACCTTCCGCTCTTTCACCGCCAAAATTAAAGACATTTTTCGACATGAAAAAATAATTCAGAACAACTATTTCGCTCTTGTTTTCTGCCATGTTTATTATATTTAGGTATTTTTTCAAAGCACTTTAGCTAAAAGCACTTCAGCTGATCGATGCAGGTAGAAGCAGAGTGAAGTGACATGGTGCATTCTCAATGCTGCGTCTGCTGCTGAAAGCATAATAAAGCCCACAGACATTTTACATAGTCTCCACAAATGTGCTGTTAAGTGCAACATTGTCTGTTAAGTGTAACATTCAACTTCTCATCTCCGTACATGCAAAAAGTTCAAGAGCCGAAGTTGTAACTTCTGCTTCTTCTTCCCTCAATTTTTGTATGAAACTTCTCGTTACTTCTGATGTCCGTACGTAAATAAAATTATTATTATTATATTATACAAAAAAAAAAAAATTTCAAAAAAAAAAAAAAAAAAAAATCCCCAATTGACAAAAAATTTTTTTAAAAATACCCGCTATCACGAAAATCGCCATATAAAAAAATTCTATCGACGCGTTATCGAGATTTTATCGATAAACGGTTTTTGCGGATTTTCCAAAAAGTTGCCTCCACTTAAACTCTCATTATTTTTTGTTTTTTTAATCGGTTTGAATGCTCAAAACAAATTTTAAAAAGAAAATACTTGGCCAAACAGTTTGTTCTCGGACAAAAACGAGCTGGGATCCGTGCTGTCGGAGCTATGGGCTCAAATAAAGAAAAAAAATTATTTTATTTTGCTAAATTTCAAAATTTATCGAAATTAAAACGCTTGTAGATTCATAACTATACAAAATTGTTATGTTTTTTTGATTGGATAGTAAAAAATATTCAATTTACTTTAAAATAAGACCACACATACAGAAATCGGACATAAGGTGGATTTTTTATGAATTTTTTTTGGAAATAGACAAAACTATAGTTTTCTTCAGATGCCGCTGGGGCTGTTTTTTCTGTGGCTGTGGGCTGTTTTTGAGTGGTTTTAATGAGCTCAGGCGTAGAATAATTCTAATAAAACATATTTATTGCAAAATCAATAAAATTTTATTTTAATCACTTTCAAAATATAGGGCACCACTTTTTGCGGCAGTATGCGATTCTTTGAGACTCTCGGATGAGTCCATGACAATAATTATTAAATCCCCGGTTGCCTTGGTATCTGTACTTAATTGACATCATTTCCTGGTGAATCCTCTCTCGTTGCTCATCGCTTTCGAGTGGGTTGTCGAAAATATTATCGATATATCGAAATATCGATACTTTTGCCCAAAATGAAGAATATCATTATCGAATATTTTTCGCAGGCGATATATCGGTCGGATATCGAATATTTTTTGGCGATATTTTCGGGGATATTTTTGTTTTAGCCTTCGGTCACACTGTTGTGAATAACTGTTTCGTGTGCGCTGGCCATTTAAGTCAAAATGGTTAAAAGTTATTTTATTAAAGTTGATGCACAGAAATCACAGTGCAAGCTATGCAATAAAGTTGTGAAGACCAGTGGCAACTCAACTAATATAAAGGTGCACTTAAAAGCAAAGCATGGAGATGCTTGGCAGAAATGCAATTTATCAACGGCAAATGTAAGTATATATGTATATTATTTTGAATTCTAGGAATTTGTGTTTTTCGTGTGTGGAATTGGCGGCTATTTATGCATTTTTTTTTGCGGCAGCACATTAAATGTACTGATATTGAACATAAATACATATGTGCATGCTTGTATATACATATGTTTGTAAGTCTATAAAACAGGGCATAAACAGTGGATGCGATAAAGAATATGGGAGCCTTCAAAGGTAAATATGGAATCTAAATAAATGAGTTTTTTTAACCAATAATGTACGTGTGTCTGTTTGCAGAAAATGGACGTAAATCAAATGAAATATCGGAAGCTGTGTTACGTATGATATGCAAGGACAATCTTCCTGTCCGTTGTGTGGAAAAGGAAGGGTTTATGTACCTTATGAGCAAATGTGTGCCCTTGTATAAAATGCCAAGTCGCTCAAAGGTGTGTATTTTTAATTAATATACTCTGTCCATTCCCACCTCCACTGGGAAATATGTAAAATCATTAAAATTTATGATCCCGTCTTTAATTACAGGTAACAGAATTGATTGAAGAAAAGCATGATATTTGTAAGGAACAAGTGAAACAAGCGTTTCAGCAAATCTATAGTTTTGCATTCACCTGCGATGCCGTTACCATTACCAACTCTAACAGGGCCTATCTGACGGTTACAGCTCATTTTGTGAGAAATGGATCAATTGATTCTATTTGTCTTCAAGCCGTTCGGATGGATGAGGTAAGAGGCCTAGTAAGCCGATTCAAAAACAGGAAAATGTTTTAGTGTGTTTTACCACTATTCAAGATATGGTTTAAAAACTCATTTGTTTTCAGTTCTGAACGGTGTTTCTTTAATTTTTAAAATGCATTTTTGAAATACATATGTATTTTCTTTTTTTGTAGTCACACACCGCAGTCTACATATCAAGTTTGTTGATGGAACTGTAGAATTATTTGGTATTGAAGAACCAAAGTGGCGAACCTTAACCACAGACAATGCAGCTAATATGAAATCAGCATCTTCACTTTTTTTGGGCATTAACAAGCATGTTCCCTGTCTGGCACATACAATTCACTTGCTAGTAGATGAATCACTAAAGAGCATCACTTCATTTACTATTATCTTAGATAAGATAAAGCGAATTGTCATGTACTTCAAACACAGCGTTGCTGCTATGGATGCTCTTCGCCAATCACAGCTTTCCGATGGCACACCGGAAGGCCGGGTAAGAACACTTGTCCAGAACGTAGACACCCGATGGAACTCGTGCTTGGATATGATTACCGCTTTTGTGGATTTGTCTGCTGTAGTATCATCAGTGTTACTCGAACGCAGCGAGCATGCCAAATGGGGCAGTGTACCGGAAATGATAACATCCAGAGAGATAAATATTTGTCGTGATTTTATAAATCTTCTTGAACCCTTCAAAGAAATCACTGAAAAAGTCAGCGGCGAAAAATACGTTACTGTGAGCTTGGTAATTCCATTATCAGTATTGCTACAAAGACGATTGTGTGGTATGCAAATGAAATCAAATGAAGGCCGTTTGGCAAAAGAAGTTTTTATGAAATGTGCTTCTGCTCGTCTAACTCCTCTTCAAAACAATAAAATTTTGATCAAGTCCACTCTGCTTGACCCCCGGTTTAAGAAAACATATTTTGAATCTGCGTTGATTGTCAATAATGCTGTTGATGAATTAATAGAGGAAATCAAAAACATCAAACATCAGAACGTAAGTAAATTACCAAATTTATAATAAATGAAAGTTTGACAATCGATTATTGGCTTGGCATTATGCAGCTAGCCGTGGATACAACCGCTATGTAGATAATGAGATTGTCTCTCTTGTACATTTTTGCAATAACATGTATCTTAAGTTACTTCAATTTATGCATATATTTTAATCTTTTATGGTCTCGCGCTGACTTTGTTAACTTCCTAAGAAACTGAGCTTTAACAACCGATATATATTTCTTTCAGGAATCATCATTTAATTCATCTAATAACTCGCTCTCTGAAGAAGCAATTTTTGAAGGATCCCTCTTCGCTGATCACAATATTGCGATGCTATCTCAACAATCATCAGGACAGGGAAATAAATTATTGGATCTGTATTTTAATTTACCTTTGTTCGCCCTGGAACGGGACCCTATTAAGTTCTGGATTGCAGAGAAAGACGCATTGCCAGTGCTTTCTGACTTGGCATTGTCATATCTTATTACACCGGGAAGCTCCGTGCCATCGGAACGATTGGCATCGGCTATAAAAAGTGTGGTTTCTGACACCAGAAGCCGAATGACCGATGAGCACATAACTCAACGCGTCTTCCTAAAATCTTTGTCTAACGATTTTTGGTAAAATCAGAAGTTTTAAAGTTTCGAAGATTTAACTGAATAAGGTTTTTTTTATGCTTTGTACTTTGAATGTTCTAGTTTGAAAGATGATGAATTAAAAAAGTAAACACTGCTTTCGTTCCATTAATTTAAATTCATGAAAAGGTTTTCAAAACTTCTTATGTTATATATGAAATAAAAAATAAAAATCTTTTGTTAATTTAATAAATATACATTAAATCTATAATTTTTTGCGCAGTCAGATTGTAGTTCTTATTACGCGTCAAATGACGCCTCAATTACCTCAATAGACCTGTTTATTGTTAAGATCCGGGCTTTTATTGAAAAATATCGAAAATATCGATAATATCGATGTTTTTGACACCAAAATATTTATATCGAAATGATACTTTTTCTATATCGCCAAAAAATATCGATATTGAGATATTTTTCAAAAGTTCGACAACCCAGAAAGTGAAATTTCAGAGACATTGTGAAAACTGTTGATAATTATTTGAATTTTAAAATTTTATATGAAAATTTGAATTAATCTGTAGGAATGACAATTAAGGATCTTTGATTATTGCTCAGCTAGAAACGTGTTACCTGAAAACTAGCCGGAAATACTGAAGATTTCGTATCAATTTTTTCGAACGATCTCTGGATCTCTTGTTTTACCCTTTAAATCATTAGACTATCAAATACAAAATTTTGTTTTCTTCTGAAGCTTACTTTTGCGAAATTCTACGGCAATTTACGCATAACAGGTGTGGAACCCAATACCCTTAATTTTTTATTGACAGTTTGAAGTAATTAAATACGTTATTTTAAGCGACTCCTTTTTTTTATGTCGTTCGATAGTTTTAACATGCAACCCGTAAACATTGCAAAATAAGTTAAAGCTCTTTTTGCATTTAAATTGGGGCCTTTTCTGGACTTAATTTACCAAACGTTCTTAGAAATTAAATTAAAGAATAACCATAATTTTTCTAGGGGTAAACACGACATTAATAATTTTTAACAGCAAGGTTCGGTTTACACTGCGTCCAGTAGCGTCACACTTAGGTGTCAAACCGTCACAGTGAAACGTTCGATCAGGGGAACATTAAATTATCTGACTCTTGAGTGTAAGAATCACTTGGTTTTTATAAATGCTGAAGTAACTGCCCTTTTTCACCAAAAGTTGAATAAAAAAGCCATTTCATGTCCGATTTCTGTATGTGAGGTCTTATTTTAAAGTAAATTGAATAGTTTTTACTGTCCAAATAAAAAAACATAACAATTTTGTATAGTTATGAATCTACAAGCGTGTTAATTTCGATAAATTTTGAAATTTTGCAAAATAAAATAATTTTTTTTCTTTATTTGAGCCCATAGCTCCGACAGCACGGATCCCAGCTCATTTTTGTCAGAGAACAAACTGTTTGGCCAAGTATTTTCTTTTAAAATTTGTTTAGAGCATTCAAACCGATTGAAAAACAAAAAAGTAATGAGAGTTTAAGTGGATGCAACTTTTGGAAAAATCGAAAAAAACCGTTTATCGATAAAATCTCGATAACGCTTCGATAGAATTTTTTTTCATGGTGATTTTCGTGATCAGCGGGTCAATTTACTTTAGAAAAAGTTGGTTTGGAGCTTTGGGGAAAAATGCTGTCGAGCAGTGTAATTATATATAAAATAAATTGGGTACTTGAGTTATTTGTTGTATTTTTAGATATATACTTATTATCTATCTGGTCTATTATCTTATTATCTATCTGGTTTTCACAATAAAAATGCGCTTTGTGACTTTGCATCAATTATTCTCAGGGATACAAATCGCTCGGAAATTAGGACTTATTCTGTTCAGTTCATTACATGGTTTCACTCTTAAATTACTATTTATTCTATAAAGGCCTGCGAAAGTGTGACTTTTCGTACACTTTCGAAATGACATCCTTCGAAAGTTAGACAGCTTTAAAATCCTTTTAAATATAATTGTACCAAATTTTGAAGTCAGATATGCTGGTTTTGGCATATTGTCTATAGTTGGATTAAGGTAAAAAGCACAAATCTGCGACAGAGACGTTTGATATGATGAAGCAGGCTTAGCCAGATGTTGCTTTAGCAAGAAGTGGTGTGTCGGTGGCACCAGGCCTTTTGGAGGGACAGCGGTCGCCGATGAAACTGAGCTGGAAGACCTTCGACTTTCGACAAATACCGACAATGTGCCGGTGTGCGCAAAGTTTTGAACTCAGACCGTCGACTATTTAATACGTGACATGACATTGAAGATGGTCCCAAAAAGAAGAACTTGAAAAGTGACTTACCCACCAAGGCCGGCATCTCATCGCTTCCGCAGCCGCCCTACAGCCCAGATGTGGCCCCCCGAACTTTTTTGTTTCCTCGCCTGAAAAGGCCGAGGCTGAGGCGACAGAGGGAATCCAAGCAGCATGCACCGACGACTCTAAGGCTATTCCAGAAAATGCCTTCCGTGACGCCTTTAATGCTTGGAAAACGAATCGTTGCTGGCAGCGCTCTTCGACACTAAAAATACATTTTTTGAATAAGCCTATTTTGTAAAAAGTTTTTAAAGAATTGTAACGATTGGCCAAATATTTTTTTTAAATCGACCCAGTGCTATTACTTTCCTGACAAAACCCTGTATATTAAGAGATCTGAGGGCAATTGCAGGATGTAAAATGTTTGGCAGCTTAACCTCAAAAGGTACCGTTTCCTTTAGAAATCGGGGAGAATGCCAATGAAGTTGTTTGGGGGAATTCTTAACGCCTCTTCCAGAGAGGTGAAACTTGGAAAGTGCAGATGTTTTAGTCTTGTCGTGGCGATTGCTGGGCAGCTGCAGATGAGGTGTTCTAGAGTTTCTGCTACTCCGGGTTCCTTACATTTCCTGCAGGTGTCTGTTGTCGTGAAGCCTAGCTTTATCGCGCGAGAGCGGCTGCTAGGAAGTGACCAGTTAATATGCCTATAAGCAGTCTGCAGTCTCTTCTGTGGAGCTGCGCGTATAGTGCGTTAGTTTTTTGTCTCTTCTTGCACATGATTTTAGAGATTCTGCAGCTGGTCGTGTTCTTCCACTTCTCCTCTGCTTCTTTCTCCGCTTTCTTCCATCTTGCTGTATAGCGTCTGTAGGGGAGATAGGTATGTTTAGTGTTGCTTCTTGGCTAAGTGCGACCTCGGCTTTTGCAAGAGTGTCCGCCATTTCGTTTCCATCAATGCCCTGGTGGCTGGGAATCCAGTAGATTTGCACCTTGCTGGAGGTGCTGAGGGAATCTATTGCTTCTCTGCTTGCCAGAACATTTTTGGAGTTGATGGCGTGACTCTGCATTGCTTTGATTGCCGCTTGTTGTCTACGTATATGTTGGATTTGATCGTTTGGTGCGTGTAATTCTGCCAATTCAGCTGCTTTCCTTATAGCGAAGACTTCCGCATGGAATATAGTGCAGTGGTTTGGCAGTTTGTAGGAGAGTCTCAATTCCGGTTCCTTGCAGTACACGACGGCTCCGACTCCTGAGGCCATCTTTGAGCCTAAAAGCACCCGGCCTCACTAAGGATCATAAGGTCTATGTGTGGCCCCCTACAAGGGGACAGCCGGAAATACCTACCTACCTAACCTCAAAAGCTATCTGTACCGCTAAGAATCATTTCGGTCTATAATTGGTGTCTCTGGGGTTCGGTTGGTTTGCGGTTCGGTCAATCAGTTGGAATTACAGGTTCGGTTAGCTGCTAATAATTCTGACGGATTTCAAAAATATAATATTACATCTTGATAGAGAGAGGGACTATAAGGGGCAGGTTGGTGTCTCCATTACTCCCCTGGCTGTACCCTTATATATATATATGTGTTACTTTTCGATTTACATCACGAGGTTCCTTGCTTGTTACTTTTTACTCCCATGAATTCATACCTTAATGATCCTTAATGTTGGTCCTTTCAGGGCATGTGATGTATCAAATGATAGGTATTGAGCTGTACATCATGAATGTTTTTAAATTTTGGCAATACACTACGCAGTTCTCAAGATATTTACATTCAATTTCTATTTTCAATTTTATAATAAAAATTGACAAATAACTCTTATTTTTGATTTTTTTATAAAATTGAAAAATAATTTTTATTTTTGAGAGTTTTTAATAAAAATTGAAAAATAACTTTTAAGATTTTTTAAAAATTGAAAAATAACTTTATTTTAGATTTAGATTGAAAACTAACTTTTATTTTTAGATTTTTTAATAAAAATAAAAAATAACTTTTATTTCATTATTTTTAGATTAAAATTGAAAAATAACTTTTATTTCATGATTTTTTATTTTGATCGAAAAATAAGAGTTGATTTTTAATTTTTTATAAAAAATTAAAAATAAAAATTTATCTTGTTAACAGGATACTGCATCCTGAATTAGTATATCTAAGATTTTCCCATTAATGTAGAAAATTTTTTTCAGGTTCGATTTTTTCAAACTCATAACTCTTATTTACGATCCCTGGTTTAAATAGATATAGAAAGTGAATATTGGGATATGATTATCGAATAAGTGGAGTTTCTCTAAACAACACACTGTGCCAAAGTATATTACAGTTTCCGGGGGGAATAGTGCTTCGATTGGCACATAATGGGAGGTTAAAGATGAGCTTAGGGACAACAAATGGTAAGTAAAAGAGCTTGAAACAACAAGTGAAACTAAATTGGAGCAAATAAGAGAAATGAAGAAAATAATCAATTAATATCACAAGCAACGGTAAACAAAATTACAACGAGAAATTAAAAGTTTGAAAAGAGTACAAAGCAGGGGATTTCGCTAAAATGTTCATAGCACAGCTTAAAATTCAATGAAGCTGACACCTAAAAGCAAGGGAACATATATGTATGATAGCCAAGGTCCATGGTTTTCAGTTACCTCGGGAACCGTGTCTAGGTGCTTGTAGTGCAAAATAGATTCAACATTTGTTTTTGAATTTAATAATGTTTTAATTATAAAGCAAATAGGATGCTACTATAGTAGAATATATGCTACTTCTAATCCTCTAATTATGAAAATACTGCTTAACAGTGCAAGCAGCTATTGACGGCTGGAATGCAACCAAATAAGAACTTAATCCTTTGTTACCAACCGACCACTACACGTTCAGTTGTTGTCGGTGTTGTTGTGATTGTTGCGCCATCAAAATGTGTCAACGATTTCCAAAAATACTGCATAGTCGCTTCTACTTGATGTGAACCATTGTCGTTTGGCTTCATTGTCAACGTGTCGCCCTCGTCATTGTCAATCAGACTCAAAGACAGGAAAATTATGAGAGTTGGACATCAACGTTGCCAGCTTACCTTACCATCGGTTTTGGTAATCATTCGCAGTGCTAGTGACTTGAGCGGATGGAAATTTCAACGACAGGTCCCAAGGAAAGTTGTTCGGGCAGCTGGGGTCAAAGGGATAATGACTTGTTAAATGGATGCAAATCAAAGCTCTGGAATGAATATATACATGTATGAGCTATACTCCGATTTGAGCAACTCACTCTGTTGCCTTCAGGACTTTAAGCTGGTGCCATCTTCTTCTACGCATCCTCATCCACATGCAATGAGTTGCACAATCAAAGTTCATTTGCAATGTTTGCGCATAGATTCCAAAATACCGAATGCTGCCCCCAATCAACGCCGGCTTTTGTTCCAGCTAGGGAGCAACTTCGAATTGAGTTTGAGTTGCGTTGTTGTGTGCTAGCAGCTAGCTAACCCTTCTTCAAGGGGCCAAAGTTTTTGGCCAAAATGTGAGACGAGTTGTGTGTGTCATGTACGGATTTGGGGCGTGACGGGAACGTGATGTTGAAGTATCAATCCCATTTTGCCTGCGTATGCTGGTAGATGAATGGGCCCAAAAGTTTAATTTATTCTGCATTGATAGAGAAACATTAAAAAACAGGGCAGTAATAAACTTGTTATGCTCTGTCTCTCTCTCTCTCTCGCTCACTGTGCTGTATTTCAGAGTTCCCCAGCCATAGCCCCTGGGGGACGAGCATACTCGCCAATTCACACCAAATGATTGCCGAAGTCATGCATCTCTTTGTGTTAGAAAGAGACACAGTTCTTGGGGAACCTTGCTGTTTTGCGATATGCATGTATGCAACTTAACACCCATTCGCCAATCCAAATTATTTTTTATACCCTTGGAGAGGGTACGTTGAAATTGTCCGGATGTTTGTAACGCATAGAAGGAAGCATCTCCGACCACATAAAGTTTGTATATTCTTGATCATTGTGACGAGCTGAGTTGATATAGCCATGTCCGTCTGTCCGTCCGTCTGTCCGTCCGTCTGTTTCCATCCTATCTCCTCCGTCAGTTTTAAAACTATCTTAACCAAACTTTGCACGACGTCTTTTATTATAGCATATAGCTGCCAGAGGAACGATCGGTTGAAAAAGTAGTTTTAGTGAGACAAACTTTTTTGTTTTCGATGCAAATATCTCCGAACCTCGTGTTCATAAGTTCTCTATGTTCAAATAATTTCGACAAGTTTCATAAAAATCGGACAACTTCATAGTGTAGCTGCAATACTAAAGATAGGTGTGAAAAAGTCTTAGTATGAAAAACTTTTCTGTTTTTAATGCTATCGCTCCCAAACTCGTTACTTATCAATATTATATGCTACCACACAATTCTGTCAAGTTTGATTCAAGTCGAATGACTATAGCATATAGCTTCAATAGGAACGAACGGTCGAAAAAATAGTTCTAGTGACAAAAACTTTTTTGTTTTTAATGGTAGCGTCTTTATAGTTTCTAGTTCTGAATATTATCTGTTTCGACACAATTTTGGAAAGTCAGATCAAAATCGTATGAATATATCGTATAGCTGCCATAAACCTAAAATAGTTTCATTAAAAATAACTCCCCCGTTTGATTGCTTTGGGCAATTCAAACAATTGGCGCCTGTGTTAGTTGAAATACGGGGAAAGAATTTCCCCCACCAACAACAGAAGGGCCGATAACGGGATGCACACACACTCAAAGCCTCAGTGTTTTTGGCGTTTGCTGCTGATGTCGGATTTTGCTATAAGCCTGCCTTTGGGATTCCCAAGCGTTCATAGCAATTCTGTCATGAGGTAACTTCTGCCAACACACTAAGGACAGGCGCGGACAGCTGAAGATTGAATTGGTATTCATGAAATAGCACTATACTGTCAACCAGCCTCCTTTGTGGTGTTGTGCGTGTCTTGTTTTAGAAAAGTTATGGACAAAATCATAACTTAATGACCTAGAGCCCGCTAAAAAGTTCTACGATTTATAATTAAAAGGTCACTAAAACAACCACTCTATAATATCTAAAGTATTTCGAATTGCAAAAATTAGGCTGCAAACCGGTCCTGAACCGAACCCCTTAGAACCGGTTCGGTTCGGGTTTTTTGGGTCCGACGAACCGGACCATAAACCGAACCTCAAATATTTTTGACTCCTCGAACCTGAACCCGAACCGGACCACTTTTTATAAAAAATCGGTTCGGTTCAACAAATTAAGTAGTTTTTTCAACGACACATACAATATAGAAATATAGAAATTCCTTGTAATCTGACTACCATTCAAGAAGTTCAGGAAGAGAAGTCAAGAAACGAATATGGATCCAGCATTAGAACTTTTAAACGACAACTGCAGAGCATAAAAGGAATGCAACTATGATATATAATATTGATGAAGGTTGCTCATGTGCTTCAAAAGCATTTCTTGATTTGGACGATGACCAAGTTAACTCAATAAATTCCCTGGAGGACTATATAATTACATTTTGTTGTGCTGCACACGTTCAAAATTTAGTAGACAACGATTTTTTAGGGCAGTTTAGTTTGACATTAGTAGAGTTCGCACACTTCTCCGTACTTACATTATATGAAATCTTTGCTTATAACAAAATTAAATTGAAATTGAACCCGGTTGAGTTAGGTTAAACAAAATATGAGAACGTTTATGAACTATTAAAGATTTTTTAATAGTTCAAAATATCTTTTTATTGCTGCAGCCCAAAAAAAAACTTCTTTAAAGCTACAGGATTCACAATTACTAGCAAGTGATTTTTATTCTGCTTGCTTTTCATTTCACTGTTCTGAAATCTTTTGTTTCGATAAACGTTCTTCTATTATGAGCTAAGTACCAACATTGGCTGCAGTGCTCTAAGACCCGAGAATTTCACCCCGATTTTTCAACAAAGCAGCACATTACAGACATGCTGAAGCTCCAAAAAGAAATTCTTCATGAGAGTTTTAAATAAATCAACTTGTGAGAGAGAAAAAATCAATAAACAAATATTAAATATCAAATCTGCATATCAAATCTGTAAATGATGTTATAGATTCCTTCGACTATTGTACAAAACATCGACAAATGTTTTTTTTTTTTTGAAAAGTAAAAAAAAAGAAAATATTGCGTTAACTATACTTGCTATTCCAGCAACTCAGGAATCAGTTTAACAGGCCTTTTCAACACTTTACAATCTAAGAAGAATGCTTATTAATTTAAACTAAGCGGTTCTCGAAAGTTGTTAGTGTCAGCTAATGAATTTGATAATTATAAATTGCATTATTGACATGAAGAATATTATGTTAAAAAATAAGTGTTAAAAAATCGAAATTATTCTTCTATGTTCAAGCGAACCGAGGTTCGAACCAAAACCTTGGGTTCAGGGGTTCCGAGAACCGGTCCGCGAACCGAACCTTAGGCTTTACAACGGGTTCGAACCCCCGGACCGAACCTTCTGTAAAATTTTAGAGGTTTGCACCCTTGCTCCCCCTCTCACTCTCTTTTCTCTTTTTCTCTCTCTTCCAAGATTGTGCGGTTGTGCATGGGTGGGGTGGGGCGGAGGGGACACTTCTTTTGCTCATAACTTGAGAATCGCTCATCCGATCTTTATCATTTCTTCGGCAAATTGATACATATTTACAACTATCTGTAGAATATGACGTTTTCCAAAATTGCGGGGGCGGGAGGGGCGTGGCAAAAATTGAAAATAAACTTGATCTGCTTGCGAGTATAAGAAACATTTGTCCCATACATGTCAAACCTCTATCTCTTACCATCTCTGGGAGATCTGTTTGTTCATACGGACGGACGGACCACGACCGGACAGACGGGACAGCACCGACAACTCGGCTGTTGATGCTGATCAAGAATATATATACTTTTATAGGGTCGGAAGTGATTCCTTCCTCCCCTGTTTCATACTCACGAATACATATGACGGATTAGCTTAGCAGCGTTTGTAAAAAACTACGCTCTAACGTCTAATAATTTATGCTATGGGAAGCTGTTTTAATACTTTAACATGATATTCAACTCGGCCCACACGTAGTCTTAATCTCATATTTAGTTATCTCAGCCTATGTCATAAATATGTCACTTTTTCTAGCATTAATATTAATAGCGACACAAACGAGGATCGCTAGCAACAGAATAGCTGAGACACCACTTGAAAGGGTCGAGCAGTCGTTGAACCACTTGACGGGCGATGTGTGGGACAATATGTATTCCTATCACATACGCATGTATTGTGTGAAGAAAAACCACCCTTGTGGCCAACGCAGGAAATTTATACACATTAAATGTGTTTTACACACACATTGTTAGATTAGAATATAGTTAAGGAAAATATCTTAATAAAAAGAGAACTCATTCGCCAGAGTGAGTCAGTACAAATTCAAACTTACAGTCGTGCTCACCTAAAGGTGTATTCCTCTACATTTTTTTGGTCCTTCGAGCCGGATCTACTTGAAGGATTGGTAGGTCCGTGCAGTGTTAAGCGTTTTCCGTGGCTGAGGACAACGGAATCTGTGGTTTTTAATTACAAACTGTAAATTAATACAACAGGGTCTACTTGGTGACCTAATTAAAAACAATAATCAAACGCGAAACAAACATACCTATACATTTTTTGGTCCTTCGAGCCGGATGTTCGATTTTCGCGAAAATTGTTGTACGCGTTACAAATTTTTTGGTTGATCGAAATCCGTGAAGTGGGTGCGAATATGGGAATATTCGACATAACCATGGCGCATATCAAGCCTTATGAGGAGGAAATATTAAAGGTCAATATAAGCGACCACGCCATGCAGGAAGCCGGGCCATCAGAAGGAAATGATGTGCAGCGGTACACGACGCCCACACATGCTACCGAAGCGGACAGTTTTGGCTCTGCAAGGCCAATAGACGAATTGGCGAAACTATTGGACTCACTTGCAGGCAAACTAAGCCAAGCTATTGAAGAAGCTAGTAAATGCTTCATGGATTTGTACACTGATGAAATATTTAAGCACAAATCCAAGATTGAAGTTATGTTGACAGCGTTGGAAGAAACGCATAAAAGGCTGAGGAATATGAATGTTCTCATCCATTGTGACAAGATTCTCGATCTGAGAATTGAGGCCATGACTATGATGGAAATGTTGGATATTAGAAAGCAGCGCCTACAAAAATCAAAGGATGTAAAGTCAGCTTCAACCTCAGCAGCGCTATTACCACCTCTACCTGCTGCGCCAGCGATACGAATGCCCACATTTAGTGGAAACCCCAAAGATTGGCCAACATTTTATGAATGGTTTAATCAGGCAATCCACGAGAGAGCCGACTTCGGGGATGCCATCAAGATGCATTACCTAAACGAGTGCCTAAAAGGGGAAGCAAGAAGTTCACTTACTTCCTCACTTATGCAAGAACCTTCTTACTATACAACTGCTTGGGACCGTATATGTAAGACAAATGGAGAAAAGAGCTGGAAAGGATTTCCAGAACAGACAGTCAGAAGACCACATCTGGAACCAGCAGGTACACCATTGAGGGAAACACCCACAACTCCCAAGGAGCCGACTTTCTCCTTGTTCAGAATTCACCCCGAGGCGGGTGAATGAAAAATATGTGCGAGCGGCAGATGCTGCTAATTTTGCCCAGGAGGCACCTTCAGCAATTCTCGCTGAATCGGAGTTTGCCAACGAATGCGCGCGCCCAGCAACCGAGTTCCAACAACTGGATCAGCACCTTCATGGCAAAGATGAGGACAGCAACCAACACGGTCCATATGCAGAGCAGCTTAAAGGGCAAGCAATGGACGTGGATTGTTCTCAGCAGGAGAGCGAGTCCACCATGGAGAAGAAGGACAAGGATGTCTTTCAGGCCCGTGAAGAGCTGGCGAGCAACTCTGACAAAAAGGTGCAACACGTAAACATAGAAGATGCCACACACGAAAGGGCTATGCCAGCACTCAGTCCTTTTAATCTGGAGTGGCTGGCTAATATTGAGACGTGCGGTAAGGCGGGAGATTCTCAATTGGACTCCCAATTGGAAGATGATATCGACAACGATATCCTGGCTGACGACAAAAAGAACTGGCTACCAACATGCTGGAGGGTAGAAGACAGAACGCCAGGACTACGAGCTCGAGCAGCGAGCAACTCACTGAGAAGAGGGATGAACCACTTTCTAACCAACGGCGGCTCTGGACAGTGAACAGTGCCAAAACAGATGGACACCGCAGGACTACAATGCGGTCAAAGACCATTGGGGCTTTTAGAGCCATTTATTTTCGAAATTTCTTTCCTATTTTGCAGGCAAGGAAAACTATCTGCACTAGCAAAGATGCAGACGAAGCCAACGCGCTTAAAAGCAAGATCAAATGGGTTCGCATTGAACAAGACCAAGGAACTGGAGCGCCAACTTAGACATTTAATTGGAGTCTATGGTTCTTACGGAAGAGTAAGGCGCAAACTGGATGAATGGCTGTCGCATTTTAGGCCCCCTGAGAATGTTCGCAAATTGAACATGGGACTCGACCACGATCCTAATGTTGAGTTGGAAGACATATACTGGAAGACCACTACTGGATGAGTGGCTGTCGCATTTTGGCCCCCGAAGAATGTTAATACTTTAACATGATATTCAACTCGGCCCACACGTAGTCTTAATCTCATATTTAGTTATCTCAGCCTATGTCATAAATATGTCACTTTTTCTAGCATTAATATTAATAGCGACACAAACGAGGATCGCTAGCAATGGAATAGCTGAGACACCACTTGAAAGGGTCGAGCAGTCGTTGAACCACTTGACGGGCGATGTGGGATAATATGTATTCTTATCACATACGCATGGATTGTGTAAAGAAAAACCACCCTTGTGGCCAACGCAGGAAATTTATACATATCTTTGTGTTTTACACACACATTGTTAGATTAGAATATAGTTAAGGAAAATATCTTAATAAAAAGAGAACTCATTCGCCAGAGTGAGTCAGTACAAATTCAAACTTAAAGTCGTGCTCACCTAAAAGTGTAACCCTCTACAGAATCAAACCGAATCGTATTTTGGTCCCGTATCTGGTTCCGGTTCTGGTCCGTACCAAATGTTATGTTTCGGTAAAAGATGATGTTTTGGGCTTAAAATTATTGTGAAATTCGGTTCCGTAGCGGTAGCTAGATTTTTATTTCGGTATAACAAAATACAAGGAAAGATCGGTCATTGGTTTTGCGTCCATCCAATTTTTTAGCGATGACATAAAAATAACGCTTCAAAAAACAATAGTGTGGCGCTAACTTGCCCTTTTCAAAAACAAATGAGGAAGCTTTGTCGAGTTATTATTTCTCAGGAATAATTATGATGTTTTCATTCATACATATAGAATAAATTAATCCTCCACTTTCAAGCGGTACTGAACCTAACCCGCTGTACCAGTCCGGTTCGTGTATTTGGCTCAATCGAACCTGACGAATCATTTCAAAATTGCGTCCAATCCGCATTTTACGACTTCGAACTGGACTTAACGTCCAGGCACATGTATAAGCCCTGGTAGAGAACTACAAAATGATTACTATAATGAATGAGGTCCATTAGGGTATTGATTATCGTTTTAAATAGCTTCGTTAGCTAAAAAGCTTCCTTACCTATCCGAACCGAACACTTTTTAAGGGTTTTGAACCCCTGGACCGAGCCTTTTCAGAATTTCAGAGGTTTGCAGCCTTGGTCAGAACTGCTTTTCTCATTAAGTTTCACTTGAAGAGAAATTCATAACTCAAGTAATTTTTTGTTCAAAAGTTGTCAGACATTATAATGAGAATCGAAGGATAGAGCTACATTTTAAAAAGACTCACGTTTTTCTATATCACTCTGTACAGTTACAACGATCAAGTTCTGTTCGTGTTGGCACTGGACCTGTGCCGGTTTTGACCACCAATTGGCCAAAGAGGATTAGGTACACCAGCAAAGGGTGCAGCAGCAACAAGGGCAAAATAATTGTGGACACACGGCTTGTTTCTTTGAACTTCACTTGACAACTAAGTTTATTGCCCTTCATGGGCGCAAATATAAATCGATGCTCTCTGCTGCGACTGCACTTATCTGGCGTCAGATCATTGCAGCGGCAGAGAGAGATAATAACAGAGAGACTTATTTTCTAACAGCTTAGCATACTAAGAGAATTGTGCACATGCAAGTGCGGATTTGAAGTTTAATTATTATCTAGGTAGATGTGGCGAGGGTTGCACCAAACGAAGCCTGAAATGGCTTAACACCGGCCGCGTTGAAGGACCTCTGGCATTCAAACAATTGGTAGAGGTGCAAGCTTATGTATAGCCCGCTTAAAGATACCGGATTTGGTCTTCACTTCTGCCACCCGGATCTTTCCATCAGCACCAGGGTGCACTTCAACGACGACGCCGAGCATCCAATGTTGCGGAGGCGCGTTGTCCTCGTGGAGAAGAACGACGGCCCCTTTCTCGAGGTTGGGAGCGTCGCGATTCCATTTGTGCCGCTGCTGAAGAGTTTGAAGGTAGTCGCGAGACCAATCCTTCCAAAATTTCGTTTTGATTGCGGAGACTAGCCGCCATCTCTGCAAGTACGACACCTTGTCGTCTGGTTCTGGATGCATGGACGCGGGTGGCAGCGAAGCTAGCGTTCTGCCTCCCAGGAAGTGCGCTGGCGTGATGGCCTCTCCATCGTTCGGATTGGTTGTGTCGACGCCGATCGGCCGTGAATTCAACACCGCCTCCACTTCGACGATTATGGTTTGCAGCTCGTCCTCGCTGGGTAAAATGCTGCCCAGTGCCCTCAGCAGCAAATGCTTCGCGGACTTCACTGCGGCCTCCCAGAGGCCGCCGAAATGTGGAGCTCTGGGTGGAATGAAAACGAATTCGGTTCCACGAGTCGCCAGATGAGCCACGATGCCAGCCGTGTGAGCATCGAATTGGGCCTTGAAAGTGGCCAACTCTCTCGCCGCACCCACAAAATTGGTGGCGTTGTCGCAGTACAGCTTGCTCACAGGGCCACGCCGATTGATGAACCTGGACAAACATAAAATAAAAGATTTAGAAGTCAGGTCTTTTACTAGTTCTAAATGGACAGCTTTAGATAAGAAACACACGAAGACAGCAAGATAGACCTTCACTGGGGGCTTGCCTCTAATTTTCAGCGACATCTGAATTGGACCACAAAAGTCCACTCCGCTTACCTCGAACGGGTACTCGCCATGCAGGCGGTCTGCGGGTAAATTTCCCATTATCTGCTGTAAGAGCCGTGGTTTATAATGGAAGCAATGTACACAATGCCGAACTATAGCGCTGCATTCTCTTTTTGCATTGATTAACCAAATTCTTTGCCGCAATATACCAACCAAAGCCCGCGGTCCTGCGTGACAGTTTGTACGATGCAAGTGTTGTAAATAGAGCTGTACAAATCGATTATTTTTCGGCATGAGAAGTGGGAATTTAGCATTATGCGCTAGAGGGGATTGGAGTAAACGACCTCCGACTCTCAACACAGTAAAAGTGACTCCTCCCTCGGATTCTGTGCAAATGAATGGAGTAAGCTTCTGATAAGATGTTTGCAGTGGTAGTGATTTGCTCAATCGTTGTATTTCCTCTGCAAATGCGACACATTGAATGCTTTGAACTACTGTCAAAAACGCTCTATCGAGTTCTTGAGCTGATAGGACAAGTGATTGGCCTTGGTTCCGCTCTTTACTATTAATGAACCGACGCATGTACGCTACCACACGAATGATCTTGAGAAACGACGATGATTTATTGACAAGGTCACAAATTCTGTTTTGTTCGGTATGGACGGTCAATGCCGTGACAGAATGACGTTCCTCCAATATATGCTCTTCATGTGCTAGGTTGAAATGAGGATTTTCTGGCCACTGCTCACTATTTAGTTTCAAGAACTCTGGGCCACTTAACCAGAAAGATTCATTGAGCTCACTGATTGTACATCCGCGGGAAACCAAATCTGCAGGATTTTCCTTTGTGGGCACGTGACGCCACGTTGTATTGGGAGTTAGTTCCTGTACATCGGCAATTCGATTCGAAACGAAAGTGCTATACTTTGACGGATGTTGTCTTAGCCAGTGCAATACCACTTCAGAATCCGACCACAACACAACTTGTTCTACAGGACAACCAATCTCCTGTTTAACCTTGTCCCAAAGATTTGCCAACATGTGTGCGGCGCAAAGCTCCAATCTTGGAACAGTCTTGGTCTTTAAGGGAGCTACCTTGGATTTTGCAGTGAGTAAGGTTACAGAAACACCGTTTGGTTGTACTACTCTCACGTAAATGCAGCATCCATATGCTCTGGTGGATGCGTCTGCAAACCCATGAATTTGACACGTTATTTGTTTTGTGGTACCAATGTACCGAGGAATTGTGATCAACTCGAGTGTTGAAAAACACGCTACGACTTCCTCCCACTGAGATCGAAGGTGTTGAGGTATTACCTCGTCCCAATTGAGATTTTGTCGCCAAATATCTTGTATCAAAATCTTAGCCTTCGTAATAATGGGACTCAGTAAGCCGAGGGGATCATAAAGTCTTGCTGTAAACGATAAGATTGAACGCTTCGTCGGTTCAGCAGACCGAGCAATATCGACTAAAGCTGACAAGGAGTACTTAAAGTGATCAGTACTTGGGTTCCATATAAGCCCGAGAGTTTTTGTGTCTTCTTCCTCTCCAAGCGGAACCGCATCCTCCCCGCCCTTAAAATTGTTAAGTCGACAATTTGATGCCCATTTTGCTAACACTAGCCCGGCAGATTCTAGTATTTGCATCAACTCACTCCGCACCAAGTTCACTTCTTCTGGCGTATCAGCACCTGACAATAAGTCATCAACATAAAACTCCTTTGCAAGTGCTCTAGAACCCATAGGATGTGATGAAGCATACAATTCACTCAAATATTTTAGACATCTAATTGCTAAAAATGGTGCTGAAGCAGTTCCGTATGTAACGGTATTTAGACAATAAGTTTGGAGAATATCCGAAGGGTTTTCTCTCCACAAAATCAACTGATACTTGCGCTGAGCTTCGTCAATTTCTATCTGACGGTACATTTTTGTGATGTCAGCTGTAAGCGCGAATTTGTTGCAACGAAATCGGAGTAGTATTGAGTACAAAGTCGGTTGTATTGTAGGACCCACCAGCAATATATCATTTAATGACAACTGTGTCGACGTTTTGCACGATGCGTCGAACACTACACGCAACTGTGTTGATGTGCTCTGTGGTCTTAACACGCATTGATGAGGTACGTAATAATGCGGTTCTCTCGGGATATTGCAATCGATAGGGGACATGTGGCCCAACGAAATGTATTCTTTCATGAAAGCTATATACATTTCGCGAACACTAGGTTGTTTTGCAAGCCTGCGCTCCAAAGACAAATACCTTCTCTTTGCTGTGTCAAAAGATGATCCAAGGCATTGAGGGCTTGACTTAAAAGGCAGAACAACACTAAATCGACCCGAGGTTAGTCGTACAACATTGTTGACGAACGACTTCTCACAGAGCAGCTGTTCTGGGGTTAGCATTTTGGCTTCAGATGCACTTGGAACGTGTTCCAACTCCCAGAATTTCCGAACTAATGTATCGAGAGGACAATTTTCTTGACTAATCGCAACAAATGAATTTGAATGAGGAGCTCTACTTTCAGAAGTTTTGTAACGTCCCGACACCACCCATCCGAATACCGAATTTTGCAGAGTTAACGCTCCATCGCAACTTTTTACTTGCCCAACTTTCAAGAGATCAAAAGAGCTCTGCTCCAATAAGCAGATCGACCCTTTGGGGCTTGAAGAAAGCTGGATCGGCTAGAGCCATGTCATTTGGGATGCTAAACTCTTTAGTGGAAATAGTTTTCTGGTTGATAGGAAGATATTGATTTTAGAATGCTCAACTCAGCATCAGATTTGAACTTGTTGTCGCGAGATGCAATTG
>JAEIFU010001802.1:0-57940 GCA_018904235.1 Lordiphosa stackelbergi | reverse complement strand
GCGGCGCAAATGCACATTACGTAATCGAGCACCTCTTAAACACTTCGAAGGCTGTGTGTCGCACAGCATCGATTACAACCCAGTATACATTTACATTAGCATGGCCGCTTTGTGGACTGCTAGCTTTCGAATCCCCATTACTTTGTAATCGACAAGTGGGCGATAGCCGAACGCTTTTCGAAGCTCCATTACAACTGCACCTAACAATCTAAGAAATGTAATGGACGGTGTGGATGGGCCGCCCACTAAACGATACACATAGTATGCGCTGTTGTAATGCAGGTACTTTACGACGTAATGTACTTTGAACTAAAAGGTATATAGAGTGGTAATGCTATTGAAGTACAGCTCCATGTGCGGTATGTTAAGTTAAATTATTTATTAAAGGTATATTTAAACAATTTATTAGCCATTCCAATATAAAACGAGAAAGGCAAAGCTAACTTCGTCTGTACCGAAGTTTTGATACACTTGAAATAGCTTGTCTCAACGGTTAGCGACTTCGACCAAACTTCGCAGATCAGCTTAAAAACATTACATATTACCCATGACCGTGTTTGAGAGCAGTAATATTGAGAACAAAACAGTTTTTCTTACTAAAATCCATTTTCCGAACGAACATTTGTATGGCAGCTACAAGAAGTAGTCATCCGATCCGGTCGGTTCCGACATATTAGCAGCGTGCAGTAAAAATGAAGACTCTGTGCAAAGTTTCAGCTCGATAGCTCCAAAACTGAGGGACTAGTTCGCGTAGAAACAGACAGACGGACAGACGGACGGACGGACAGACGGACGGACAAAGCTTAATCGACTCAGCTCGTCATGCTGATCAAGAATATATATACTTTATGTGGTCGGAAATGATTCCTTCTATGCGTTGCAAACTTCTGGGCAAAATTATAATACACTTTTCAAGTGTATAATTAAAAGCTATTTAAAATTAGTTTTTTTCGCTGATGCGGAGATGCACCACACGCCACACGTCAGAAATCAACTACAAATTTTTGTGTGAATGCATAAAGAAAAACCAAAAAACGAACAAGCATACGAACGCAGTTCGAATTTTCGACAAACGAAGTTTCGAAGACTTGACAAACTCCGTATGACAACTCGGTATACAAAGTGTAGCGATAGTGTTTTATACTTGTGGGCTGTTGTAATGCATGATGTGGGCTCGCCTCATTTAGCTGTGCGCCGCTGGGTAGTATCTACTGAAATCTTAACTTTTTACATTTTTTAAATACGCCCTTAAAGACAGCTTTACCACGCAATCAATTTTAAAGCTATGTGACTGAAAGTGGGCTTTATATATATCAAGCTTTTCAAAAATGTCATTTTCAACCAAATTCTTTAAGGGAAGATGCTCCATGTCGAGGCCGTGTTTTGACCTTTTAAAAAAAAAACCTTATTTGAAAACGCAAAGAGCTTTTCAATTCTGCTTTTTTTTATTGTGTTACAAACAGAATAAAATAAAGTAATCGTATTTTTTTTATTGAAATCCAAAAGTTTTAAAATTTGAGACCATTCGATTTAAAAAAGAATGACCCATATTACGATACGGCAACAATTTTTCCGTCCAAAATAAAAATTGAAAACTTGAACCGTACCTTGAACCACCCACAAATGCCTGGGTGGAGGCCTGCACATAGGAGATGTAAATATTCGTGTGCTGTAATATGCAGATGATATTGTCATCTTAGCCGACGATCCAGGAGTATTGAAAAGCATGATTTATCGCTTGGAAGAATATTGCGACCGCTGGAATATGGAGGTTAATATGACGAAGTCTGAAATAATGATATTCAGGCGAGGCGGTCGTCTAGCAACAGCTGAAAAATGGAGGTTTAAAGACTTGCCTGTAAAGATTGTCTCAGAATACTGCTATCTGGGAATGATACTCACGCCAAATCATTTCAAAAACACGTCCAGAAGCGTACAGAGCTAGCCAAAACAAGCATAAATGTGTCCTGGAGTAAATATGTTTACAATGGAAATTTACCAGTAAATTCCAAATGGAAAGTCTACAATGCCGTGTGTAGGTCTATACAAACCTATGCTGCACCGATTTGGGGTTATAGCTGCTTTAAAGAGGTCGATAATTTCCAGCTTTTTTTTTGAAAAAAATTTTAAACCTGCCACCAACAACACCGGATTATGCACTCGCTTTGGAAAGCAATGTGGAGTATGCCCACCTTTTCTCTTTTGGACAACATGTCAAATATATGGCCAAAGTTCTTTTTGAGTATAAATCCGAACGGCTTCCAAACCTACTAGCTCAAAAAATCAATCAAAAAAATATATATTTTGGGCCAAGGAATTAAAAGCATTATGTGTCTCAAATCGATTAGATTGACACGATTTGGAAATCTCGAGGTCCCAATGAAACGGATTATGCGCACAAATGCTGGCTACGCTAAAAAGCACTCGGAAGGATTTATATTTGCAACGGAAAAACAGTAGTATCACCAGATTCTATAAATATCTAGACAGTGATATAGGAGAATGGTATCTAAATATAACGCCGAGAAACATTTCGTGGGTGATGAAAGCCAGATGTGATATGATTTTGCTCCAGGGAAACATTTACCAGCAAAAACTGCCTTTTACATCTTTTTTTTTCAAATATATTTTAAACCACAAAGAAAACAAAAGGCCCTTTCAAGAGAATATACATATTCAAGTGATCAGCAGTGTAGCAGTTATAGGTTAAAATTTTGAAGATTTATTAAAGCTATGTTTACACTGGCAAATTTGGCATATTTTGAAGAAATTTTGATTAAAATTTTGCTAAATTGGCCAAATTGAGGAACTTTTCAGAGCATATTCGCTAAATCATAGCTATTTAAGCCTAATTTTTATCACAATTTCCCGAAAATTTAAAATTAATTGCCTTAGCTAAGGATATTAAAAAATCATGTTTTACGTTTCACTTTAGTTATTGTAGCACGCATTGACATGTAATGGAACTAGTTCAAAACTGCATTTTCAATTTTTCCCAAAATGGTCACACTTGTCTCCCAATAATTAAAAAATCTTAAGTTTAATACAATTTGCTATTTATATTTGTTATTAAACAACAATTCGTTGTGGAGTGGCCTACAGAGCTATGGATCCACAAGTGGCCAAGCAATGCCGCGTTTGCATGTCCAGTTTGGCAGATGGCAGCAACACCAACTGGCCAAATATATTCACCGACTCGCAGGCAGGACAAGAAGGCTTGTTGTTTATAATCATGGAAGTGACTGGACACGAGGTTCAACAAGATGAGAACCTGCCCGCATGTATATGCCCTCTATGCTTGACAGCGGCACAAACTGCATTTAATTTTAAGCAAAGATTAGAGAAGAGTCTTCAGCTGATAAAGCAGAACAGCACTAAAATCTTCATCGGCGAGTCCTGCTGGCAAGTCCCTCCAGATAAGACCTTCAAAAGGATAATTAAAACGAGCGAAGAAGATAAAAGGAAAGAGAAGTCACGCTTCAAATGCTCCCAATGCTCGAGATCCTATGTCAAAAATGCATATCTTAAGAACCATTTACGCACTCATTCTGCACAGCGACCCTTCGAATGCTCCTATTGCTCAAAAACATTTCCCCGCAGGTGCGATCTTAACAAACACCTTCGAAATCATACGGATGAGCGGACCTTTGAATGCTCCCACTGCTCAAAAGCCTTTTCCACAAAAAATGTTCTAATTAATCACCTTCGCATTCACACAGGCGAACGACCCTTCCAATGTTCCCACTGCTCGAAAGCCTTTTCCACAAAGAGCATTCTAATAAATCACCTGCGCACTCATACTGGCGAGCGACCCTTCCAATGTTCCCACTGCTCGAAATCATTTAGCGAAAGGGCCACTCTAAACGAACATCTACGCACTCATCCTGGCGAACAACGCTTCGAATGTGCCCATTGCTCAAAATCCTTTGCCAAGAACAGCCGTTTGAAGACTCATCTTCTCACTCATACTGTCGAACGACCCTTTCAATGTTCCCAGTGTTCAAAAACCTTTGTCGAAATGAGCAGCCTAAAGCAACACCTACTTACTCATACTGGCAAACGACGATTCGAATGTTCACACTGTTCGAAAACCTTTGTCGAAATGGGCAATCTAAAGCAACACCTACTTACTCATAACGGAGAGCGTCGCTTCGAGTGTTCACACTGCTCAAAAACCTATCGTTTATGGGGAAGTTTACAGGATCACATACGCACACATACTGGGGAGCGACCCTTCGAATGTTCCCATTGCTTGAAAGCCTTTACCTCAAAAAGTAAACTAAATGATCATCTTTGTATTCCTACTGACAAGCAACCCTTGAAATGTTCCCACTGTTCGAGAACCTTTACCTATAGAAACACTTTTCTGTGTCACCTTCACACTCATAATAAAGAATGAAACCTTGAAGGAATCGCTGTATTCGAAGACCTTTGAATGGGATTAAGTCGATGGGACTGAAAGGAAAATCGCATCAAATTTTTTATCAAGACAAATAAAATATTACATTGTTAGTGAAACTATTATTAGAAAACGTGTTTGATTATTACAGAAAGGATGCATGTAAATTGCTTACTAGAGCCCATTTTGAGTGGAGTCAAAGTGACATATGCTTAAAATTTTGGAATTAATGGCAGAGGCCAAGACCGTCAAACGGTTGTGGTGCAAGCATCGATCGGGCCAATAAAAAAGAAGGAATGTTTCAAACCACTTTCCGTGATGACAAATTCAGTATTATCATAATCAAGGAAATGTGGTGCTCATTTTTGGCCTCGAAAAGCAGTTTCTTAAGCACTTTGCGGAGATCCCTAAGATGCGAATTGCTCTTATGCATTAATCCTTGCATGGTTTTTTTAATTGGTTGGGACAAACTTTGTTTGACATTATTATTATTTTTGATCCTCAACGGTACTTTTTCGCGATTTAAAATAGTTAGGGGAGAGTCTCCGGTTGTGGACACCCCAGTCTATTTTTTGACAGGTAACAGATGCCGCCAAACTGAGTAATGTCAAACTTGTAGTTTGACAGTACACATATTCTGAGCCAATACCGAAGTGTAAACAAGCATTTGGTTTTTCGCTGTGGGTAAATAAAAATAAAATCGTGAACATTTTTTTTGCATTTTTTTGACATTTTTGGCATTTTTTGGCTATCTCAGCACACTAATTTGTTTTTAGGTTCCACACGCGCAATAATTGACTTTTTTTGTGCGCCCAAACAGTTTGGAGTACTCCGTACCGTGCTTATAGCTGAAACTGCGGTCGAAAAATGTAGAAAATCCGTAGAAAACTGTTCAAACTTATTTTCAAACATCTAAATAGAAATTCAACAATGACTGCATACAAATTTTCTGGAAATTTTATGGCGAAAATGGGTGCTTAAGGTTGTTTAGTTTTCGTTTTATTAGCTCCAAGATCATATTCAAAGTTACACATACAAAAATATGGAATACGTGTCTTTAAAATTTTGAAAAAATACATAAACAAATGCGAGCTAAGCCGCGGGAATAACCTGGCATAAATATATAGATTGCGTCTTATCAGCTGCGCTCTTTGACCTGTTGAGCTTAGCTTATCTATCTTTAGATTTTTAGGTAATGCTTGCACAAAATTAGTTTAAATAAATTTTAACTGCGAGGCGGTTGCAAAATTCGGTCAAAATGTTGTTTAAGTGGAAATATTTAATTGTGATGTGGACATTGTTTTTCTTAACAAGGACCAGTTCAACAGCAAAATGGGATAATGCGGTATGAAAATTTTACAAAATGCAGTAAACATTCTATATAAGCAACTGAAACTTTGCACAGAGTCTTCTTTTTACTGCACGCTGGTAATATGTAGGAACCGACCGAATCGGATGGTTACTACTTCTTGTAGCTGCCATAGAAATGGTCGTTCGGAAAATGGATTTTAGTGCGAAAAATTGTTTTGTTCTCAATATTACTGCTCTCAAATACGCTCATGGGTAATATGTAATGTTTTTAAGCTGATTTGCGAAGTTTGGTCGAAGTCGCTAGCCGTTGTGACAAGCTATTTCAAGTGTTTTGATACAGACGAAGTTAGCTTTGCCTTTCTCGTTCTTATCCTCGTTAAAGTCGACGTATGAATGCTGTAGCTTTTGCAGAACTCTGTTGGTTTCTGGCGATCTTGCAGTTCATTTAAACCAGAGATGGGCATGCACACATAGCACACACGCATACAAGCACTATTTGCGTGCACAACATTCGTGTTCTATAAATAGCTTTCAATGCTTATAGCGTACGTGTGATTTTGTGCAGTCGGCCGCGGCAGAGCCCCAATGCACGTGTGCATAGGAACGTCGCGACGCGCCCATCTCTGATTTAAACTGATAATTTTGCTTTCAAAGATATTAAAACTCTGCCTTTCTTCTCCATATTTAGGTGAGAATGAAAATTAAAACTGTGGTTGCTTGTACAGAAATTTTGGAATCTAAAAAAATTGCTAATGCAGACGTTGCTCCAATAGAATGTTGCTTGTGTAAAAGTTGCTTATAAAGAATGCTGTACATATATTTAAATTAAATTCTAATTTATTGTAGTAGTAGTAGTAGTGCTTTATTTTATTCACAAAATATGGTTTCAAAGTGTACATAGTTGGTGACCTACAATCCCAATAGCTACACACTTGTACTACACTCGGATTCCCCGCTCGTCGTGAGATACCAAATCGTTCTGAGGTTGTGACTAAGGTAGGGTTACAGATTTGAATAAAATAACATAACTCAGCTTTGGCTTAAAGCCGTCAGCTTTTGCGATAACTATATGCTATAATACAATTTGTTTACCTAGGCGGTTTATGACTATTCTAAAAATCTTCAGACATTATACGATTTCTATATGATGATGCTTCTACAAGAAATTTAAAAAGAATATTCCAATTTTCTCCGTTTAAAATTTCAATGGCTCGTTGTTGACTAAATTCTCCTTGCTTCCAATACACCTTTCTAATTTCCTGTAAAATTGGGCAAACTGCAATGAAGTGAAACGTGTCTTCTTTAGCGTTTAAATTGCAGAGGGTGCAGATGGCTTCCGTATCGTTGACATATGGGCGGGAACGTAGGTTCAGCATTTCACATCTAGTTCTGAATACAAAAGATATTAGGCTAAGGCTGTTGCTGTCGTGAAAATAGTGGTTTTCCCCCAATGAGTAGCTTAGTTGTCTGTAAAGTATCCTCGTAGAGCTGCTCCTAGCTTGCCGCATAAAATCAGAGTGAGATTTTTGAACGGTTCCTTGCAATATTATTCGATGAGATCTCTCCCACGTATTTGGATTAGTCAACTCCAAATTAGCATTGAATTCTTCTGCAAGTGTTCTCCATGTTTCGAAGCACTGACTTTGACTCAACAGCAGGGATTTGGCAACAACGGAAGCTAAGCGGGTTTCAGGCATTTGGAAAATTTTCCTTATATAAGAAAAATGTAATCCTAGCGTTTGGGTATAGAGGGTCGAAAGTCCAGTTTCCACAAATAGGGCATAGTTCGGAGTATTGCGTGGTAACCTAAATATTTTCTTTATGAAAAATCGAAGAAGCTTCTCCACTTCGTCATATTCCAGAAAACCCCAAACCTGTGCAGCATATAGCATGATTGACCGAACGGTGGCTTCAAACATCCTATATTTCACACTTGGTAGTACGTTTGGTTTTCCTAGTAGCGTCTTCCATGTACAGTTGAGGGCCTTGATAGCATCTCGAAGTTTCAGCTGAAGATGAGTTTTAAAGGACATGTTGGACGTGACGGTAACTCCCAAGTACGTGAACTCTTTGACTCGTTCGATTTCACATGTGTTCAGGTACCAGATTTCTTCTTTGCAGATCCGGCCTCAATTGTCTCTTATTGGGAGGATTTTCGTTTTATCCGTGCTGACAGTTAGTCCCCATGGGGAGCAGTAGGAGTAAAGGTCATCCAGCATATTTTGCAGCATCCGTGGAGAATCAGCTAACAAGACGAGGTCATCTGCGTACATAAGCACTTTTATTCTGACGCCCGCTACCGAGATTCCACCCCGAATCGAGGAAGCGATATCATCGATAAATAAGGCGAACAAAAGAGGGCTTAACAGACACCCCTGTTTGACTCCAGTGTTGTTTTCAAACCAGTATGAGAGCTGTGTTCCATCCCACACTGCCGATTCGGTTCCGTCATAGAGCGCTTGTATAGCCAATAAAAATTTTAAGGATACACCCAGATTGCTTAATTTATATATAAGGCTTCTTCTGTTGACTGTATCAAAAGCAGCTTTGAAATCCACAAAACAAAGGTATTCATTCATGTTCTCAATTCCACTTCTTTTTGAAAAGTAAATCGAACGCAATTCCGCTTCGGTTTTGTTTCTGTGTTCTGAATTTCGAATGAAATGGCTCCCCTTTTACTTTTTGTATTCCATTGGAACAAGCGAAAATGGCACTAGAGAGAGAAGAGAGAAACCAGAATTCCAAGCGAAACGATCGAAAATGGAACAGTCGGAAATGAGAGAGGCTGACTTTTATGTTTCACTATTCGTTTTTGTTTGCACAGCCAACATCTGGACACATTAAACAAAAAAAAGTCTTTATAAATCAATTAAAGACTAGAATGCCAATTAAATTTCACTAACAATTTCTAAACTGATCACAGAATTAAGAAAAATTTACTTTATGTACATCTAGCAACTGTAAGCGTGCGTAATTTGGCAATTACTTTTCATTCCACCGACTAACAAGCATTACTTTTCAAAACGAGCTGAGAACATGCCTGATAGTTTTTTTTTCTATATTGTGTTTAGCATTGCGGCTCTAGTGAGGATACGGAGATGGCGTGCAGCTCTTATTGCTTCTCCGTGGTGAGACCTTTGCTGCAATATCTACAAAATGGTCAGCCAGAGAATAAGAAAGTCTCCCAAGATGAAACCGGGATTATTGGGGATTTGAAGCAACAAATTCAAAAACTTCAAAGCGTGGCCAATGGCATTGCCCAGGGCTCAACCTACATTGAACTAAATCGGGAGCTTCAAACTAAGTTAAATAACAATGATAAGCTGTTGACGGCACATCAAATGGAAATACAAAGCAAAGATTCTATTATCAAAGAACTTAAGACTCAGCTGGAAGAGCTGGGGACTCAGCTCAAGGCCAAGAACACTGAATTGGAATTAAAAGAAAAATTAATTGAGAAAAGCGAAAACAACAGTCTCCAAAAGCAGCAAGAAATCAAAGAGCTTGAGCAACAAATGCAAAGCAAAGATTTTACTGTCAAAGAACTTAAGTCACAACTCGATTCAAATCTGGATCGGGAGAAGAAGCTTTCACAGAACAACGAGGACCAAACAAAGGAGCTAAACTTGAAAATCAAACAGCAAATTAATGAATGTGAAAACAACAAAAAAACATGGGAGACTCAGCTCAAGGACAAGAACGCTGAATTGGAGTTAAAAGTAAAATTAATTGAGGAAACGCAGAAAGAAATAAAAAATCTTAAGGAGCAAAATACAACAGATTCTAAATTGATTAAGGATCAAAATGTTCAAATTGCAAAATACAAACAAATGGAGTGTCTGCCCAAAAGTTGTCCCAATGAAACAACAAATGGCATTCATTTAATTAAAATCTTGGGCATTGCCTTGCCATTCCTGGCTGATTGTGATTCAACTATTAACGGACCTGGATGGATTGTAATACAAAGGCGCATTGATGAAAGTGTCTCATTTGATAGGACGTGGGAGGAATACCGAACTGGTTTTGGTGAAAACCAAGGCAACTACTTTATTGGTTTGGAGAAATTACATCTGATGACTCATGCTCAACCGTATGAGTTGTACATCCATCTTCAAAATGTCAAAGGAGAAACTCAATATGCGCGCTACAATAACTTCACCATTGGCAATAACACCGAATCATACGAACTTAAGTCTCTGGGCAAATATACGGGAAATGCAGGCGATGCGCTGAGCCACCATCTAAAATTCAAATTCCAAACCCGTGATCGTAATTCCAGAGGGTGCTGGAAACAATTTGGGCCATGGTGGTATATACAAGATGGTGGATGCGGTTTTAGGTGGGTTACTTATACAATGTCATTTACGAATTTTTTATCATTTGTCTTCTTTGTTGTAACTTTCTCAGCTTTCTAAACGCGAAAGAATTTGGTGGAAGCACTCATTCAATTGGGTGGTATGAAGCTACTAAAGTTAAGTACAATCTGGTACAAATGATGATACGAAAAAATGATAATACGGAATGAAGGAACCCAGTGCAAACTAAATAATCATATAAAAACACTTTTGCTTTTTTTTAATATTAAGATTAACATTCATTTGGTAGAATACTGTTAAATACAGTTTTTCCAATTCTGTTTATTTATTATATATATTTATATTCATATTTTTAATGCTTCGATGCGAGGGCTGTTCCAAAAGTTATCGGCCGTCAAAGTGGGTGTCCAAAAAAAAAGTTATAGTGCTGGCGGCCAAATTTTGTGATTTTTTTGACAAAATGTATAAAAAATAATCAATTTTTGGGCTTTTTGTAGTTTAGTGTAAAAAAAAATAGTAACATTTTTTTTTAAAATTATGATTGAGGTTCAGACCGGAATGGTGGCAACTCTGCGTCGATTTCAGTTTAAATCTTCAAAATCGGTTCAGTGTAACTGGAGATATCATGGCCGCCAGTTCGAAAAACGTGGTTTCGAGATAAACGCGTTTAAAGTTTGAAGTTGCTTTTTTGGGGAAATGGCAAAAAAAAATCAAAAATGAATATATGCAGTTCTAGATTGGTGACAATTCTGCGTCGATTACATATTATTTCATCAAAATCGGTTAAGTAGAACTGAAGAAAAGTGTGCTTGGCAGTCCGAAAAAAGTTGCTTAGAAAGGTACGACCAAAAAAATTACAGATACTTAGGTATGCTTACAAATAATTAGTCGGCGAGCCTTTTTTTTTAATTTTAAGTTTTAAAAATTAAGACTAACAGCGGCAGCTGATACAGCGGATCTTCAAAAAGAAACGTACCAATCGTTCGGAAAACCAAATCGAAAACGTTTTTTCGTCTTACTTTGAAAAATAAAGGTTAATATAAAGCGGCGATCCCTCTGTGTTCTGTGTGATATTATAAAGACATTGTTCGACTAAAAAGACTATCAGGTCTGTTCCCATTTCCGAGTGGATTTAAAAAGTAAAACGATTGTATTTCCGAATCGTTTTCATTTGATGCTCCCGTTTCCGAGTGAAATAGAAATCGATTTACTTTTCGAATGAAAGTTTGAATCGTTTTCGAACTATAATTCAGCAATGGCAGCATAAACAATTTCGATCAGCACTGCGCATGCGCTGATGCGGAATTGCGAACAGCTCGGTTTCATTTCGATCGTTTTTGCTTTCGTCTACATGAAATTTCTGGGGTACAACTTTAAAATAATTAATTTTAAATCAAGTTGAATGCCCAATATTTATATGGTTACTTTAAAATCTTCTCAAAATATGACTTATTAATATAAAAAAAATTGGATAGATAAAATATATAAACGTTGACATGAAAATTGTCGATTACTTTTCATTTCACTCACTCAAAGGCACAACTTTTAAAACCGAATAATTTGATCGTTTTTCAGAAATGGAAACAGCTATCAATTACGATTCCACATGATTTGATCGAAATCGAAAACGGGAACAGGCCTGATAAACATTATTTTCGGCACAATGCATTATTCAAATGAGACTGCTTTGCAACAGCATTCTGATTTCAAAATAGTTCAAAAGTGTTTCTATTCATATAAACTTCGACATAAAAATTCATTTTCGTGCGTTCTGTAATTCGGCCTTAACCAAACTACTGAAACATTTAACTAAGTACTAACAAACTTTTACTGAACATACTTTTAATGCTCTGTAAATCAATCTAAAGTTTATTCAAAAATCATTCTCAAATTCCAAACACGGCAGAGCTTAGCTAAAGCTCTGGCTTTACTGACGTCACCCCTGACTTCTTCTTTATTGGCCCGATGCTTGCACCACAACCGTTTGACGGTCTCGGCCTCTGCTATTAATGCCCTCCAATCGCTTCTGTTCCGTGCGAGCTGGCATCAGTTGTTCACGCCAAGGAAATGTCTTCCCGCACCTGGTCGCCCCATTTTGCCTGCCGCCTCCTCCATAATCAGACTCCTTCGTGTTGTTCGCCTTTTCTGCAGAAACTTCTTCATACATCCGGGTGACATGTCCTATCCAGCGCAGTCGCTTTAAGCGCTTGATTAAACTGGTGTCCCCATGCGAGCTCTTTCGAATGCGGAAATCATTGCCAACTTTTACAGGTCCCTAAATCCTTCAAAGAATTTTTCGCTGGAACACGCCAATCGCTGTCATTGTTCATGCTTCTGCGCCATATTGCAGGACTGGGATAAACTCTGCTCTTGAACTCCCTACTAAGCCGGTAATAGCATCGTTTTGCAAAAGTGATTCTTTCAGGCTGATTTTGTTGTCGCTGGTTGTCATCATTCCGAGGTCTCCTTGCCTAAAATCTCTTTTGGTATCAAATGGTTCGGAGAGGTTTTTTCCTATTTTGACGGAGCTTCGGGTGTTTCTCAACGTCATCATGCAAAGTTGAACGTACTTTGCTGGTATACCAAAAGTAGACAGGGCTTCAAAGAACCGTGACCTTAAAGGTGTGTCGAAGGCGGATTTATAATCAAAATATGGTAAGTTAGGATGCCTTCTCCAGGATTTGTCGTATAGTCAATATCTGCTCTGAGATGTTGTTAGACTGTTTTGTATTAGGAAATCATAAAAAAAATGTGGATTTGAAATCAGATTGTTTTGTAAGCATGAGCGCAGTATTTGTTCCAAAATAGGTTTCCCCACATGGCCCTTATGCTAGCTAAGGCTGGTTTTGTTCTGTCCTGAATGTGCTTTTTAAAGGATACTTAAATTCGTTAAGCAGCTTTAATCACCCGTATAGCATTATTTGAAAATAAAAGTTCGGTATTTTCAGCTTAGCTTAGTTAAGGTATGCAAATTGAATTGGTATCGTTCAAATATTCTTGTTTGAACCGAGGTCTTAGTCGCATCCCCAAGACAAATGGCTACATTATTTAACAACAGATTACTTAACAAACAGGTGAACACCTAAATAATTGTTCATGCATTTATTTTGTAATAATCAAACACGATTTCAAATATAATTGTTAACAAATATTTTATTTAATTTTTTTTTCGACTTAAAATTAAAGTTTTCAGTTCTTTCAATAAAAGAGAAAGCAAAGTTAACTCTGTTTGTGCCAAAGTTTTCATACACTTGAAAAAGTACGCTCAAACTGTTAGTTATTTGACCAATCATCAGTTTGAAAACATAAAATATTAATAATAACCGAGTTCAAGAACGATATCAAGTTTTTCTCACTAAAACCCAAAATCCAGTGCAGTCGAAAGAGAACTCTTTGCAAAATTTCAGTTCAGTAGCTTTGAAACCGAAAAACAAGTTTGCCTAGAAACAGACAGACGGACAGGCAAGGCTTAATTGATTCAGTTCTTCACGAGATCAAGAATACATATAGTTTACGTGGTCGAAGATGATTCCTTCTATGCCTTACAAACTTCTGGCCAAAAATAGAATACACTTTTCAAGTGTCACCCACAGATTCACTGCTCACTTTGATTCTTTATTACATTATGACTGCGAAGATGTGCCCTCAGGCTGTTGCTTCGGGCAAAGGATTTTGAGCACTGGGAACATTCGAAGGGTCGCTCGCCAGTATGAGTGAGAAGGTGAGACTTCAGGCCGCTGCTTTGGGTATAGGTATTTGAGCATTGGGAACATTTAAACGGTCGCTCCCCCGTATGTGTGCGTAGGTGTCGGTTTAGATGTCCCCTTGCGCTAAAGCTTAGCGAGCAAAGGGAACATTTGAAGGGTCGCTCGCCCGTATGAGTGCGAAGGTGAGACGTCAGTGTGCTGCCATGGATAAAGGTTTTCGAGCAATAGGAGCACTCATAGTTCTGTGCGATGGTATGAGTACGTAGGTGTTTTGTTAGATGAATTATTTCGCTGAACGTTTCCGAGCATTGGGAGCATTCAAAGGGTTGTACTTCTATTTCAGTATTCTGAGGGTCAAGTTGTTTCTCTTTCCTTTCGCAATCTACGATGTAGTCTTCTATGAGCGACTTTAAATCATTTTCTCCGCTCTTTTCCCTTACACTGTTGTAGGTCTTCTCATGAGTGACTTGCAACGCATCCTTGTCCCTGGTTTCATGCTGCTCCATCAGCTGAAGACTCTTCTCTAATCGTCGCTTAAAATAGAATGCAGTTCTTGCCGCTGCCAAGCAGGATGAGCATATACATTCGGGTAGATACTCATCCTGTTTAACCTCGTGTCCAGTCACCTCCTCGATTATAAACAGCAATTGCCTGGAGTCGGCGCAGGTGAATATATTTCGCCAGTAGGTGCTGGTCCCATCTGCCACCTTGGACATACAAACGCGGCAGAGCTCAGCCAATTGTGGTCCCCTTGCTGTGTAGGCCATTTCACAGGCAAATTTGGTTTAATAACAAATGTAAACATCAACAAATTTAATCAATTTTGAGACAAAAGTGACCGTATGTGCCAACAGCGAAAATGAACTAGTTCAACTAGCTGAAGAAGCTGCGGGAAAATTTGTAAAATAGCGGCCGGCTAAAATAATAGCTAAATTGAAAGTTAAAAATTGATTATATTTTAGTTTTTATAAAACTATTGGCAACTTCCTAAAATATCATATAATGACATCACTTTTACTTCACGATTTTTGTTTTGCGAATGTGAAAAAATGTTCCTACATATGTATATTTTAAAATAAGTAAACTCGAGCATATTTGTCGATGTAGACCGGCGCTTCATAAACCCGTGCTATGATGGAGACATAAAAGATTTGCTATCCCACGATAATTTTGAATATCAGTTCTACTTCCTTTTTTATGAAGTGGTATAATAAAGGATTCCTTCCAGATATCAGATTAGAGATAATTGGAAATTTTTAGAAAGAGGTTCGCACAAAGCATTTGCACAATTCTTGAGAACAGGATTTCTTTTCTAGTTTGACCCTTATTGTTAGAAATTTGTTACAAATTTATTTTCTTCTTTTCAGTATTCAGTAACAATGCGTTACACGAAACGATCCAAATTTGAAGTTCTTCGGAGGAGCGAAAGTGCTGACCCTCAAGGGTTTGCGTCATACGTCGGGTGGGGTAGGACTTTCCATTTCAGCGTTTTAGGGATTGTTTTAACCTGTTGCGCAACATATGACCGTTCGTTGTCATGTTGTAACATTGCCTTGTTCTGCCTATGCTCGCATTGTGGTAGTATTTTCGGTAGAGTTGCCCAGTGTGGTTTCACAAGGTTGTGGCTTTTTTTTTTTTTTTTGGTTTAATGATATTTTTGGCAATATTTGGTACATAGATCTTAATCTATTTACAAATAGTTAACAAGAAGGACTAATATATTACAGGGCTTAGACAGTACGGCAAACGCCTGGGATAACAATTAGCACGCAGCACAGGTCCTGGGGGCTAAGCTGTCTTCCAAGGGGACACTTAAGTCAAGTTGATGAGGCGGCCCGAGGGACGCCTTCCGTGTACCCAGAGGTCAGAGGGGTGTCGTCGGTTAAGTTGTCTTCGGAGCCTATTTGTGGCCAATTCTGAGGCAAGTCTGTTTGTGTGGGCCACCAGTCAATCATGATACCTGCTGGTGTGCATATTGATTTGGGCGCACAGTGGTAAAACATCCAGATCGCGATATAGTGTTGTATGTCTAACATACCATGGAGCGTCCGCGATGCGCTGAAGAACTCGGCTTATAGAAGATTCTAGTTACTTGAGTGTAGTGGAGCATGCTGTGCCCCATAGAGGGATCCCCCAGGTCCAGGAAGGCATGATAATAGCTTTGTATACAAGGATTTTGCAGGTTTGAGAAGCCAATCGAGGTCCTTGGCCCTAGCTGCGACTGTAGCTGCAGCTTGTATCACATGGGCTTTCCAGGTCAGACGGCGGTCCAGAGTCACACCAAGGTATTTGACAGAAGATTCCGAATACGGGACTCTTGAGCCTAGGAGTCGCACTCGAGCAACTTTCCCTCGTCTCGTGGCGAAGGTGCAGTGTTGACTTTTTGAACGATTAATGGCAATGTTCCAGCGGTTCGCCCAAAGACCAAAGCCATCCAGGAACTGCTGGACCTTAGCAGATGCTCTTTTGCAGCTATTGCTAGAGGCAAGAAAAGCGGTATTGTCAACATACGTGGCTATGAAGGTGCGATGGGCTACTGGATATGGCAGATCCGAGGTGAAAAGGGAATAGAGTACCGGTCCGAGAACACTTCCCTGAGGTACCCCCGCAAGAATGGGACGGATGCTGGATCGCTCGCCTCTCAGCTCAACCGTAAATCGGCGCCCAAGGAGAAACGAGCATATCAATTCATATTGTTCTGGCGGGAGAAGGGACTTAAGCTTAAAAAGCAGGCCCTCGTGCCAAACGCGATCGAACGCCTGCCTTTTATCGAGAAAGACGGCAGAGCAATATTGACGGTTCTCAAATGCTTTTAATATGTGGTTTGTGAGTCGATGGACATGCGGAAACCAAACTGGTGTTCTGGTATAGCCTCTTCAACAGCGCTAACTGCCAACATTCTTCCAAGAAATATTCTTTCAAATATTTTGGAGAAAGTTGGCAGTAGACTAATTGGCCGGTAGGAGTCGGGTTTCGAGAGATCCTTGCCCTTCTTGGGAATCATCACGATTACCGCAGACTTCCAAGTGTTCGGGAAGTATTGAACTCGAAGCATTGCGTTAAACAGCATAAGCAGGAACAAAACCCCCACTTCGGGAAGGGCCTTGACTGTTCTGCCGTCGACATCATCAATGCACGGGGCCTTAGTGGACTTTAGTTGTCGGATCTGAAGACGCACTTCATCCAGCGAGATGGGTCTGATGGGAGAGTGTGGGCCAGTTTCGGTTAAGAGACCGGCTTGAGTGGTAGCGTCCCTCTAAGTTGTTGGCGAACTCCTCGACTATCTCCAGATCAGACCTAGCCCATGACCCGTCTTCCCTTCGGATAACGAACCTCTGTAGGGGCTGTCTTTTCACATGTCGGGTGCATTTCCAAAGGGAGAACCCTCGGTCCTGCGATGTATCAATGTTGCGAAGCTTTTCCTCTATGGTTGTAGCTAGTACAACACGCACAATTGGTCCCACCAAATGCAAAGCATGACAGTGCCAACGTCAATATTCGGCTTTGATGATTTTGTGAGCTTGATGATGGCCTTCGTCTGTATATTTCTTCAAATTAAAGCAGAAAAGTAAACTTTCCCGCACATAAGTTAACTTATTCGAAGCTTACAGAAACTATGTTGTTTACCCAAAACGACACATAATGAAAAAAGTATGAATGAAGTCAGTTGCAAAATTATCCGTTTCGATATAATAAATACTATTCATTTAAAACTGTTCTGTACAGGCAATAGAACCTCTGTGCTCTAGTTAAGGATCTGCTTCTGAATTTCTAGCAGCTTATTAACCCCTTGTGCCTTATTCTGCCAATCTACCTAGTCAGCGGAAAGCTCTACAACAAACACGATTTCAAACAAAACTGCTCGACTTTAAAAAACATTAAATATTTTATTTTATTTGTCTTAAGGTGTAACACAACTGGATTCAATTCGTTATCTGATTTTGTTAAGATTTCACTCTTTATTATGAGAGCGAAGGTGATTCTTCAGACTGCTTCTATGGGGAAACGTTTTCGAGCAGTGTGAACATTCAAATGGTCTTTCGCCAGTATGAACGCGAAGGTGATCAGTTAGTTTGCTCTTTGTGGTAAAGGCTTTCAAGCAATGGGAACACTCATAGGGTCTCTCCCCAGTATGTGTGCGAATGTGTTCCCTTAGAGATCCCATTGTGCCAAAGGCTTTTAAACAGTGAGAACATTCATGGGGTCGCTCGCCAGTATGAGTGCGTAAGTGTTGCCTTAGAGTGTACATATCTTTATAAGATTTCGAACAATGGGAACATTCGAATGGTCGTTCGTCAGTATGGGCAAGAGAGTGTCTCCTTAGATCATTTATTTTGACAAAGCTCTTCAAACACTGGGAACATTCAAATGGTCGTTCGTCCGTATGAGTGAGTAAATGAGTCTTTAGACTATTTCTATAGGCAAAGGTTCTCGAGCAGTATGAACACTCGAAAGGTTGCTCCCCCGTATGAGTGCGAAGGTGTTCCTTAAAGCTGTTTCTATGCTTAAAGGTTTTCGAGCAATAGGAACATTCGTAGCGTTGTTCTCCAGTATGAATGCGTAGATGTTGGTTCAGATTGCTCATTTGGCTAAAGGATTTCAAGCATTGGGAACATTGGAAGGGCCGCTCCCCCGTATGAGTGCGAAGATGACTAGTTAGTTTGCTCTTTTTGGTAAAGACTTTCAAGCAATGGGAACATTCCAAGTGTCGCTCCCCAGTATGTGTGCGTAAGTGGCTCTCTAGATAGGCATTATGGCCAAAGGTTTTTGAGCATTGGGGGCATTTAAAGGGTCGCTCTTTGTTTTCATCGTTTTGAAGTTGCTTCTCGGTGCTTTCGCCCAATGCATTTTCTTCGATCTCTTTGCTAACGCTGTCCTCGTCCTTCGTTCTATTTTCCTCCATCAGCTGAATACTCTTTTCTAATCGTCGCTTAAATTTAAATGCAGTTTTGGCCGCTGTCCAGCATGAAGGGCATATATATTCGGGTAGATTCTCATCCTGTTTAACCAAGTGTCCAGTCACCTCCTCGATTATAAACAGCAATTGGCTGGAGACGCCGCTGGTGAATATATTTCGCCAGTTGGTGTTGGTGTCATCCGTCAAACTGGACATGCAAATGCGGCATTGCTTGTCCACTTGTGGTTCCATTTCCCAACTAAATGTGGTTTAATAACAAATATAAATAACAAATTGAAACGAATTTAAGAATCTTTTTACCATGTGAAGACAAGTGTGACCGTACAGTGAAAATGCAATGCGGGTTTGAACTAGTTCAATTAGCATTTTATTAAATTGTAACGTTCTGTGACTCAATGTACAATTAAAAATATAATATAAATATATTAATATATGGGTTTTAGTGCCTTAAATGTATACAAAGTATAACATGTCATATTACGTTTTTTAGTTGTATTTTTAGACATAGCATTTAAAAAACATTCTTAGAACAGGGTTTACTCGAAGAAAGCTAACTTCATGAAGTTTTCTTATAATTGAGATACACGAGTCTAATTCTATAAATTTTGTCCAAGAAATCTAGAACTCCCTTGATATTATATATACAGAACAGGGTTCGCCAAGCAGAGAGCGCGAAAACGTGACTAAGTCTCTCTCTAACAAGCAACCATTCGGTTAGAATTGTCAAGTAAGTTCGTGCCCCCGGGGCTATCGTTGGGGAACTCTGATATAGAAAGACAATCCCGATGTTTGTTTGTTCTTCGAGCGAGGCATTCGAGGGCAATTGCTAACCTACGCTCACACACAAAAGCAACATTGTGGTTGCGTTTGAGTCTTTGAGAATGTAAAGAGGGGCACATGTGCAGGTCTGCAAGCGAGTGAAGCTCCAATAACAAAACCTTCGATTGGAAAGAAAGAAAGGAGAGAACGCATTTGAATGTGTTGTTGCCCATAAGGCTTGCACGAAGGCCATACGCACCTACTATACCTTTGCAGTTTTAAGCAACGAATGCTGCATTACTTGCGGAATGGGCTTGGGCACCCCTGGTATAAAATACCACCAAGTGTGTGATCTTTCTTGCAATATTTGCGCAACAACAATCCAACGAAAAACAAACTACACTTAATTTAATTTCTGTACCACATTGCTCGTCCGTTTATTTTTATATCAAAAGAAAACAATTCCCGGCAAAGGTTTGTTTTTGTTCGAGGAGGCTTGGCGCATGTAAAAAATTTAACTAAAAAACTTATCAAGAGTAAAAACTCGGAAAAACTATTAGGGTTTTCACGTCAACTTGGTTATCAAGTAATCTGTTTAAAAATTAAATCTCCAAAAACAACGTTTTCTGGGAAAAAATAAGCTGTCATCACCAGCCCAGTCCCAGGTCATGAGATTAACTGGTTGAATATAATTTTCAGTGTTGATAAATATTTCGTTGTCTTCTAGAAAAAATAAAATAAAAATTGAAAATATACTTTTGAGTTATATAGCACATTTAGCTGTTCTATCTATCTTGGTAGCTGTGGTGTAGGGGGTAAGGCATGAGACTGAAAGTCAAACATACCTGGGTTCAAGTCACGGTACGTACCAAAATTTTTATTTGTTTATTTTTACCCTATACATATGTTTTATTGTTCTCTTACATCCACTGTCAAGATCACAGCGCAGCTTGTCAAGTTACTGGCGCAGCGTGTGAAGACGACGGCGTGCCAGAAACATTTTTCTCTCACACAAATATGAGTATGCATAAATAAGCTTATTTCTTTTTCATTCACCGTCAGAGAAAGATAGTAACTTGAAAAACGCAATTGACCAAACAACAACAATATGTGTAAGTACTTTCGTTTTACGTAATAGCGAAAAATGAGGAAGGTAAAGATTTAATTTAGCTGCATTTCTCTTTCTGATTAGCAACATTACGGGTAATTTTTTAATAGCTTTCGAATTTAATTAAAAACGAGAAAGGCAAAGCTAACTTCGTCTGTACCGAAGTTTTGATACACTTGAAATAGCTTGTCAGCAGCTTAAAAACATTACATATTTCCCATGACCGTATTTGAGAGCAGTAATATTGAGAACAAAACAGTTTTTCGCACTAAAACCCATTTTATGACCAAACATTTGTATGGCAGCTACAAGAAGTAGTCATCCGATTCGGTCGGTTCCGACATATTAGCAGCGTGCAGTAAAAAGAAGAAACTGTGCAAAGTTTCAGCTCGATAGCTCCAAAACAGACAGACGGACGGACAAAGCTTAATCGACTCAGCTCGTCATGCTGATCAAGAATATATATATATATTATGTGGTCGGAGATGATTACTTCTATGCGTTGCAAACTTCTGGGCAAAATTATAATACACTTTTCAAGTGTATAAAAAAAATATAAAATTTTTGTTTGAGTCGATAGAACGATTTAAATAACACAGCGCAACAGTGTTTTTGGTGCAGGCCTATTTCGATCTAATTATGTTAATATTGGATTGCACTGAACTAAACTGCATCATTGGTTATGATCTATCAGCTCTTATTTTGAAGATATAGCGGAAAAACGAATTTGTTGGAATTCTGGCACTCTAGAATTTATGGGGGCCTCAGTTGGCACAAATATCTGGATTTATGACCTAATGGCGACAGAGCACATGTCAATGCATTTGTAAAAAATCAAATGCGCTTTATAAGTAAAGCACAAAGTGTCTAAATTCGACTCTAAAGTCAGCTAATTCTAGTTTAATGCCAATTTTCTTTAAATAAATCATCCCTTGTTAGCTATTGCGATTGTTGGAACTACCTAGGCAAATAGACCAAAAAACGCTCTAGCTATTTATGAGATTTTTTTTGCATTTTTTATAAGCTTGTTTGGCAGAGCTTCAAACCAAAAATACATATTTAAATTTATGGGAGGAGAACTAGATTGTCACTCTTAATCTTTATAGGAACTGTAAAGAGGCTACTTGATTCAGCACAAACTGCTATAAATTCTATGTTCCATCAAGTAGCCTTTACACAGTTTTTATACACATTTTCAGTAAGAATCTAGTTTTCCTCCTGAGCTTTGTCCGTCTGTCTGTTTTTGGCAAACTAGTCTTCAGTTTTTAAGCTATCGAGCTGTAACTTTGCACAGAGTCTTTACGCACTCTGCTAATATGTCGGAACGGTGATATCTTATAGCTGCCATAGGAACTATCGGTCGAAAAGTGGGTCTTTGTGAGAAAAACTTTTTTGTTTTTAATGTTAACGTCTCCCACTTCAGCGATTATTAATATTATACGCTTTCACATAGATTTGGAAGTTTTTGTCAAAATCGGATGACTATATCTTTTAGCTGCCATAGGAACTATCGGTCGAAAAGTGGGTTTTATTTAGAAAAATTGTTTGTTTTAATGCTGACGTTCTTAAACTCTGATGTATTAAAACATTTGCAAGGGTATAAAAACTTCGGCAAAGACGAAGTTAGCTTGGCCTACTCGTTTAATTTTGCATTGATATTAATGCCTAGTGTGGCCTCCATAAATCACAGAGTGCCATGTCTTGAAAACAAGAGCTGATGTAGCTAAACCGAAAACAGTTTTGGAATCAGTGAACATAAACTTTAACAAACTTTAAATATGTTATTTTATTTGTCTTAGTGTAAAACTTAACTCTATTTTTTATTTTTTGTTCTTTTGGAAGCTTCAATCTTCACTTTAAATGGTCTTCGGACACATCAATCACAGCAAGGTTTGGTTCATTGTTATGAGAGCAACGGTGAGACTGTAGACTGCCTCTATGGGTAAATGTTCTAGGACAGAGGGAACATTTAAAGGGTTGCTCCCCAGAATGAATGCGAAAGTGATTCGTTAGTTTACTCTTTGTGGTAAAGGCTTTCGAGCACTGGGAACATTCGAATGGTCGCTCCCCAGTATGTGTGCGTATGTGGTCCTTTAGAGTTCCCCTTGAGCTAAAGGTTTTCAAACAGTGGGAACATTCGTAGGGCCGCTCTCCCGTATGAGTGCGAAGATGAGACTTCAGACTGCCGCTTTGGGCAAAAGTTTTTGAGCAATGGGAGCATACGTAGGGTCGATCGCCTGTATGGGTGCGTAGGTGTCTCTTGAGATGATTAAATTCACCAAAGGTTTTCGAACAGTGTGAACATTCATAGGGTCGCTCGCCAGTATGTGTGCGTAGATGTCTTTTAAGCATGCCACTATGAAAAAAGCTTTTCGAGCAGTGGGAGCACTCAAAGGGTCGTTCATCAGTATGAGTGCGTAGGTGTTGGTTTAAATTTCCCATTTCGATAAAGGTTTTCGAGCAAAGGGAGCATTCGAAGGGTCGATCGCCCGTATGAGTACGTAAGTGTCTCTTTAGATAGGAATTATTAACATAGGTTTTCGAACATTGGGGGCATTTAAAGGGTCGTTCTTCGTGGCCAGTTGTTGAATCTTCGCAGTCGTCTCCTGTAAGAGATTCTAAGTTATTCACTGCACACTCTTAAATTAATGGTCAGTTCACCTATGAAGATATTGGTGTTATTCCGCTGCATCTGCTGGACACTCTTCTCTAATCGTCGTTTAAAATTTAAAGCCGTTTTTGCCGCTGCCAAGCAGGAAGGGCATATTTTTTCGGGTAGATTCTCACAATGTTTAAGCTCGTATCCAGTCACCTCCTCGATTATAAACAACAAGTTATAATCATGTCCAGGCTGCGAGTCGTCAAATATATTTGGCCAGTTTGTATTAATGTCATCTGCCAAACTGGACATGCAAACGCGGCATTGCTCTGCTACTTGGGGTCCCTTAGCTCTGTAGGCCATTATGTAGGCCTGTATAAATGGCAAATTACAACTAATTTAAGAACAAAATAAACAATTTTTAACCATCTGGAGACAAATGTGACCGTATGTGTCAACAACAGTATTGCCAGTTTAGCTATTTTTCCAATAAGATATTTAGCTATTTTATAGAGGACTATGTATACAGTTTAGCCGGAGCCTGCAATTCTAGCTATTTTGGACACGCTATTGCAAGACACGTCTAGGACATACAGTCAAACGAATACAAATAAACAAAAACTTTAAGTTATTTATCAATTCCGATTACGCATATACTTGAAATTGGGAACAGGATTAATTTGCTTCGTTTAATAAGTCTTTGTAACTGAAACTCGGGGTACTCTATGCCGAATATCCGGCCCTAAGACCAATTTAGGACTCTGGACTAGAGCTGGAGAAACATCGATGATAACATCGATGCATCGATGTTTTTAACCAAGCTGCAGACATCGATGATTTTTTTTCACCATCGATGTTTTTGCAACCCTACATGAACAAAACACGACCAGACTATATTCTTGTAAAATTTACTTCTCGTCCTTAATAAAGATAAAGATAACAAATAAAAAAAAAAAAAAGGAATTGGACTAAATCTATTGTGTATGAATGTAATTGATGCTCAACCATTTACATGCTACAATCAAAAAAGCGTGTGATTTATTAAAACTCACAAATTTTCCATGATTTTAACACACACAAAACCCTTTTAGTTCAACAAATCCTTCGACTTCTCAGCCCTAATGACGTGATTTCCAAATGTTTGCGAATTGCGTAAGTACTTTTGCCAATAAAAAACTAAAACAGTCCACACTATAAATTATTTTTATGGCATTTTTCGATATATTTATATTTAAAAATAAAGCAAATTATACTTTTGTCTGACCATTTATTCAAAAATTTTACCCCAAACTCTAAGCAACTCCAAAACCCCTTAAATAGAAACTTTACCAGAAATTTCAGAGATCCTTAACTTTTTTAAGATGCCACTTTGCAAATTTGCGGGAGAAAATAATTATCCCACTAATAGAAGATGCAGCGAAACTCACAAAAAAATTGGAAGTGATCTTAAGTCCGTTCAAGTTTCAGAGAACTCTAAAATAGGTGGCTTAAAAATATTTATGTATTCCAGCAACATCCGCAGTTTCTAAATGGTCCTTGAATAAAGAAGGACAGACCCTGTCGGACGCTGTTCCTTAAAGTCAAAGAATTTGAAGCGTTTAATGATTCTTTATAACAATTTGAAAATTTATATGTATAAATAATGGACGGCACGCCATTAATGTTTGTAATAAAAACCTAAACGGTTTCCCTATTAAAAACAAACAAACCGAAATACCTTATGTATTTCTCGTCATTGGCGCCAGAGCTATCACTGAACGAAGTTCAGATTCTGGCAGCAGCCAAAGATATAAACGCAGTTTTAGTTAAACAACATAACATTGGACACTCCTTCATAAAAAACATGGTATACTTTCAGGCTGACCACTTCATATCAGAAATAGTCGGGGCTTGGATTTACAAATGTAAAATTCTCAAGTCTTTATTTGGCGTTATCGTCATTTAAATAGAAAAGAATACCATGGTTGGACTGTGAATAAGCATAGAAGTCTGCTGATGAGGATTTGGGGACAAATTCCGAAACAGTATTGTCCAGACATACCAAATGCTCTTCCGATGTAATGTTGTGAGCTATCTCTGTTGAATTGTGTTGATCGCATTAAATTGTTATCAACCATTGACCTTGAGCTAGCGCTGTAAAAAGCACAAAAACTTTGACTAAAATCAAAGCAGGTCACTAAAACCCTTATATGTATTTTAAAAAGACTCAAAAATAAATATTTGATCTAGAGCCCTAGCAGGGACATTGGTTGTATAATTTATCAAATTTATTTACATTATTATTATAATATCAATAAAGAAAGTACATCACCAGACACGCAAAATTTGAAAAAAAAACATCATTTCATTGTTTCATCGATGTTTTACTGCTAAAACATCGAAAACATCGATGTACGTAGACATCGATGTTTCTCCAGCTCTACTCTGGACCCCTTTCAAATCAAATGACATAAAGATCAACATATTTTACTTGTGAATTTAATGTTTATGTAGAAGCGACTGGAGAGCATTACTTGCAGAGGCCCAGACCGTCAACCGGTTGTAATGGCCAACAAAGAAGAGAAGAAGAAATATTTTTTACCATTCAGTTTTTCATTCTTTATTGATTGAAAAAAAAAATTTATATAAGCATAGTCTTTTTCAAAAAACAATTAAAATATTTTTAATTGGCATTGAAATGAAATAATTTTAATTCAAAATTCTCAATCAAATTTTCCAATTGGCATGAAAATGAAATTATTTCAATTTATTCAATTTATTTATTTAATTCATTCCAAAATGATCTTGGTTGGCAGCTGGAGGCACTCAGCTCTGACCCAGCACAGTGGGTGAAGTTGTTCATCACGAACAACAGTACATGAAATATGATGAATTACCATTTCGAGTGCATTGCGCAACACTTTTCCCCGGTATTTCCCTGGTGTTTCCAACACTTCGAAGTATTTACCGCTCAAGATTAGAGACTTCCTTCTCTCTTCAATCGGGATATCAGCAGAATTCGGGCTAGTTTCGGTGATGGTAAAGTCTGGAGACTACTGTTAATAGCATGGATCCTTAATACTATGGTCGGAATCGACATCGTAGTTGATTTCGCAACATTTTCTCATTCAATCGTGCTAAACGCGCTTTGACATTCAATTCAATGCCAAATAAAAAATTTAAATTAATTTTGCAATGCCAATTGAAAATTTTGAATTACAATTATTTTATTTTAATTTCAATTGAGAATTTTGAATTAATATTATTTCATTTCAATGCCAATTCAATATATTTTTATAATTGGAATTGATAATTATAATGCCAATTAAAAAATGTTGAATTTGCATTGCCAAATTTAATGCCAATTAAAATTGAGCATTATCAATTGGCATTACCAATTATTAATGCTAATTGATAAAAATAATGCCAGCGGCACAACCCTGGTGTTCAGCCTTCATTTTTTGGAAATAACTTCATAAATACTATTAGGAAGAGAGTCATAAAAATAAAGGCACTACTTTAGGTAGTTTATAGATATTTGTAAATGTAAAATTGGCTATACAGCTCTCCTCCAACGGGGCCAAGCGAAGCTTCTCTCAAGCCAAGCTTTTATAAATATATCGTTAATGTTAATGTCTATATGTCTTCGTATTGTCTCCCAGATTTTTTTCTCAATTACATTGAGATCCGCTCCATAAGAGTCATTTTTCGATGCTGAATTCAAGTTTAAGATTAGGGCATTAGAAAGTCCACAATAATGGTTCAAAGATGTTGTTGAGCTCAGTGAACGGTTTTTCGAGCAAGCCCTTGTAATGCGTTTCATTCATTTTAGAAGACTCAACCCTGACCAAAACACCTTACTCAAGGCTATGGTGACGGGACAAAAAGTGTTTTTCTTTTCGAATCTTATGGAAGTAATAGAAAAAACCATCAGGTCCATCCAAGTTGAAGCGTTTTTATCTGAAAACACTACGGCATGCCATTCCTTCTGACAAGTCATATGATTTCGAGCAAAGACTTGACGAGAATCTATACTTTGGTAATTAAGTGTTTTTTTTTTTCAATTTCAATCTTTTTAGATGTTTAGCTTTTAGTATCGTATATATTTTACCGACCACAGGGGGTACTGCTAACACTAGTCTGATTTGAACAGTATTTCGTACAAGCTTACACATGTAAAGTGAAGGCAAACATTCATTGTCGTTAAAATCTTTCGTTAAGATCTAATGTATTGAGAAATGTCAATCTTAGGACAGACAAGAATAGTCCGTTTCTTTCAGTACACTTTTACTTGCAATTTTTTGTTAATTAAATTGGCCAAATAAACAATTTCGTTCCTAAAGTAACATAAAATACACACGAGCACAACGATAAATCTGATTGCAAAATTAATTACTGACAAAAAAAATACTTTTTGAACTTGTTTGGATAAACTCCAAACCAGATCCCCACTAAATCTTCACCAGATCCCCCCAATTCCAACTCACACCATCCCACACCAATACATAACCCACCTGCTGCTAAGGCAATGATAAAAGCGGCTAATTTGCATATACCAGTGGTGCACAAACACACACTATCAAGCTTTGCGATGGTGTGTGTAGCAGCGAAACACGAACTAAACAACATTATCCCAGTGGGACTTGACTGCATGCTAGAAGCACATCTGGCATACAACTTTTGCCACTGAGAAGCAGTTGCAAAAACCTGCAATCTTCCATTCGCTTTTGTACAGGGGCGGAACGCAGCAGGAACTGTTCTAATAGAACGGCCTTTTGCATGGGTTGTTGTTGTAGGTTCAACTTCGTAAAAACGCTCGGCTCTCGCTTCCAACTTCAGTTTCCATGTGCACGCTGCCATGGTTTCCAAAAAGAACGTGTGCTACTAGAACGTATTTAGCATGGCATCCTGCACCAGTGCTATTAGAATGTGTGCAGCATCGCATGCCAAAGCAGTTCCAAAGGAACGTATCCATTAGCCCAATTTGGAAAATGATTTTAAAAATATAGTAAAACACAAACTCATCCTTTTTAGTGAATATTATATAGTAATTAATAATATTTTTTTATTTTAAAATTCAATATTGGGGCTACTTACATACATTCTTTACGGTCCTCTTTGTATAAAAAAAACACTTTTTTAATGCTTTAAAATATGTCGAGAGCTCTTGGGAGTAGTCTTCAGGTAGGAGTCACTGCGTCGGGACAGTCCAGCAGTCTTAGAAATATTATTACATATAGTTTATTTACTTACTTTAATTACGCATTACAACATTGATGCTCCAATATTCCTCCTTGAGTTAAAAAATGCAGAGCAAAAATTTAAATATAAAGACATATTTAGTTTTCAGCATTCCATGGTACAACTACACAAGGTACGGCATTCAGCTGAAAAATGTGGCCCAAGCGCTTTGCTGAGAGTGCGAAAGAGAGGGAGGGTGAGCAGAAAGAATCAATGGAGCACATACACACAAATTAAATATGTTTGTATGTGTGTGCATTAAAAAATGTATCTACATAAGTAAGTATGTACACATTTTCTGTTGTGATGAAACAACAATAATAACAACAAAATGACAAGTGCACGCAGTGCATAAGTATGTAAGCATTTTATTTCCAAACACAACAACATGGCACTGCACTCTGCACTAAATTTGAACACATTTTTTTTTGCAACGCAGCAACATTAAACCAAAAACGATATCAATTCACTCTAAAAACCCACCCCCAAATGTGCACTTAAGCAGCAACAAAAAGAATTAAAAAAGAGCAAGCAATTTATTAAATATGAATACATTTTCTTGTAAAGCAGCAACAACAAAACAACTACGAGATCGCTTCAAAAAATCCACCACCAAAATGCGCAGCAAAAAACGGGCAACCTTTCATTGCAAATGTCTACCGCATACTAAAATTATGTGGCCCGCGCCGAGGCCGCATACAGCGAGTGCCGTACCTTATTGGTTGTACCATGCAGCATTCATTCAATAAAATACTTACCACTAACAAATATAAAATGAGAACTAAATTTTCAATTTCAAGACAAACATCAGCTTCTAACTGAAGGCAAATGAAAACGGGGACTCTTAAAACCACATGTTTTTGCGTGTTCCCCTTTGTTTTCTTAATTGTTATCTATTGCTTTTCGCTGATTCTCAGTTCGGGTCTCATTTCGCATTTTGGTTTCCAAAAGCACAGGTGCTGCATGCGTGCCATTAGAAGGGACGTTTGCATGTTACGCAGATTTTATGCCTTCCAACATACTGCAAAAGGAACATGCTTGCAGAAAACGAACGATCTTTCGGTCGTTCGGGTCCCACTTCTCATTTCGGGTTCCTATAGCACGCGTGATGCATGCGTGCCATTAGAAGGGACGTTTGCATGTTATGCAGATTTCTTCCCTTCCAACCCACTGCAAAAAGGAACGTGCATCCGTTTTCACACAGATTGCATGCCGTTTTTCATACTGCAAAAATTGGTAGTGCATTCTTCCTTGTAAAAAGAACAGTGCCAGATGGCATTCTGTTGGAAACCACGTTCCGTAAAGTCCGACTGGGATGTCAAACATGGGCTACAAGCAAAGAAATAAATATGTGTGCGTGCTATTTACAGAACACACGTATTCTCTCTTTCTATGCGTGTGTCGGCTGCGACGCCGGCAGCATTTTCAGTTCCTATCCCGTGGGACAAGAAATAGGCGTTTTGTACACCACTGGCATATACATAGGCACACCCAAAATAATCTGTCAGTTTCAAAGTCTTTAAAATTTTAACACAACCTCCTCAACCCTTTCGAAGGAATAAGATTTCAGATTAGTTTTTTTTTTTAAATAAATCTGCCATTTTATGAAAAATCGTAATGTCGTACATTCCTTCAATACCTAGAGAATTATATAATCTAATGGTTTTGCTAGTTCTAGTTAGACCGAAAGCTTAAATCTTTCCTAGAATTTCCCCCCAACCTTAAAGCAATTGGCTAGCTCTAGTGAACAATTGAAATGCACCAATTTTGTCATAATCAAACACAATTACAAGTAAGATTGCTCCATTTTACACATTTGCACTCTAAATGAGCTATTTTATTTGTCTTAAAATGAAATTTGATTCGACTATGTTTGACTTTGAAAGCTTCAATTCCCATATGGCCAAGTCGACTCTTAATCCATTTAAGTGCGCTTCACTTTATTATGAGTGCGAAGGTGAGTCTTTAGACTGCATTTAAGGGTAAAGGTACTCGAGCAATGGGAACATTCGAAGGGTCGCTCGCCTGTGTGAGTCCGAAGGTGGGTCTTCAGATTGTCGCTATTGGTATAGGTTTTCGAACATTGTGAACATTTAAAGGGTCGATCGCCAGTATGAATGCGTAGATGTCTCGTTAGATTGCTGCTATGGGAAAAGGATTTTGGACAATGGGAACATTTGAAGAGTCCTTCGCCAGTATGAGTGCGAAGGTGAGTCTTCAGACTGCTTTTTAGGGTAAAGCATTTTGAGCAATAGGAACATTGGAAGGGTCGCTCCCCAGTATGTGTGCGTAAGTGATCCTTTAGGGATGACATTGAGAAAAAATTTTTTAAACAGTGTGAACATTCAAATGGTCGCTCGCCAGTATGAGTGCGTAGGTGCTTCGTCAATTCCTTCCTGTTGATAAATGTATTCGAACAGTGTGAACATGCGTAGGGTCGTTCGCCAGTATGAGAGCGTATGTGAACCTTTAGACTGCTCCTTTGGGTAAAGGTGTTCGAGCAGTGTGTACATTGAAAGGGACGCTCGCCCGTATGAGTCCGAAGGTGAGTCATCAGATTCCACTTCTCGCTAAAGGTTTTCGAACAGAGTGGACATTCGAAGGGCCGCTTGGCAGTATGAGTGAGCAGATGTCTCTTTAGATATGCATTAGTTAAAAAGGTTTTCGAGCATTGGGAGCATTTAAAGGATCGCTGCCCAGAATGAGTGCGTAAATGGTTCCTCAGATATGCGTTTTTAACAAAGGATTTCGAGCATTGGGAGCATTTAAAGCGTCGTACTTTGTTTTGAGTGCAAAGTTGCTCCTTTTTCCTTTTGCCATTTTCGCCATCTTCTTCTGTGATGGATTCCAAATCGTCTTCTTCGCTCTCTTCGCTTACGCTGTTAAAGGTCTCCTCTGAAGGGTCTTGCAACAAATCCTTGTTGTTCAATTCACCAATGAAGATTTTGTTGCTATTCTGCTCCATCAGCTGAACACTCTTCCTAAATCGCCCTTTAAATTTAAATGCAATTTTGGCCCCTGCCAAGCAGGAAGGGCATATTCTTTCAGGTAGATTCGCAGCCTGTTTAACCTTGTTTCCAGTCACCTCTTCGATTATAAACAGCAATCTTCCTAGTCCAGGGTCCGAGTCGGTGAATATATTTTGCCAGTTTTTGTTGGTGGCAGCTACCAAACGGGACATGCAAACGCGACATTGTTTAGCCTTTTGTGTGTCCTTTACTTTGAATGACATTACACAGAGTAATTTCTTTTAATAGTAACGAATTAAAGAATAAAATAAAAAAATGTTTAACCATGTGCAGACAAGTGTGACCGTACGTGTCAATTGCGAAAATGCTGGCTTGAACTAGTTCAGTTTAATTACATAGCTAAAGACGCAGCTTGCGTCTGCTGAAAAATGGCAAATGGGAGACATTGATTTGGAGGTGGTGAAATCATATAAATACCTAGGAGTCTGGATCTATCACAATGCCGAATTCAACTTTCACCTCGGAGAAAAACTAAAAGATGCTAAAGTAGCGATAAATAGTACTTGGAGAATGATACTTGGCAAAAAAAAAAGGTTCCTACCAACACTAAAAAACAAACAATGTGTTATGGTGCACAAGTAGGGGGGATACGACGATACGAGGAAGTGGAAAGTAGTTCTCAAGAAAATTTTTCGTCTACCTCAATCAGTGCTGCCACTTTAGCAATTTAGTTGCTAGATCTAGCAACTTTTAATAAAATTTTCAACTTCTTATTTAAAAATGCTATTAGCCACAAATCTAGCAATTTTTAATTTTTCTTTAGCAATTTTAGCAACTTTAGTACAAAACCATCAATTTGTTTCTATTCTTCAGGCATTTTTGCCTTTTTTACCTTTTTGCAATTGACGCAATTGAAGTCACAAATTACGATTAATAGTGGTTCACAAGGATGTCGGAACTTTTAGTGCTTGAACAACTTGAAAGAGTTTGCTCACTATTTTGATGTGTTTTGTGATTGGGTTAAGATGCCAAAAGTTTATAAGCAAAATTTTCGTGATGCCTGGCTGCAAGATGAGGAGTTCTAAAAATGATAGCAGGGATTCCACTAATATGTGCGTATTGCAATCCGCAATTGGCGCAAAGCTTTCGTTCGAAAGTCAACAAAAATGGAGGAGCAGGAAGCGGCACTATGCCTACACATTGCCAAACACACCAAAGAAAATCTAGTACGGAAGCACACTTTGTGGAGTCGTCTTCATTTCACTCAGATGTTAGTCAGCTGTTTGCTGTCATTTTGGCTCTCAGAGTAATATTTGTGACTATGTCCGTATCCCTTTAACCAACTTGTTTTCCTATGGCGACAAATACTTTGACACATATTTTGAGTTGTCACAATGAATGTTTTCTTTGTCAAGATGGAGTTAACAACACTCAATAAAGAGAGGATTTTAATGTGTGCTTCTTTGTTAGATTTTCTTTGTTGCGAAAATTGATCATTTGTCAAAGTTGTGTGTGGAGTTGTTTTTAGCTTGCTAAGCTGTTGAGCTTGCATTATTAAAAATGTACTTGCAATGCATTTCATGGACGACTTACGCACCGTTTTTTGGGAGTCCATTAACATTAGTGTGACAAAAATTCTGGTAAGCTTTTTGTTGATAAAAATATAAAATTCTTAAAATACATACATATGACTTAATTGGTTTACTATACAGGAATCATGTTCCGTTTTACTAAAAGTATTTCAATTTTGTTTCTAAAAATACATCCATAGTAGGGTGTAAAAAAAAATTTTTTTATATTTTCACGGGTGCACCGGCATTTTCTGAAAGCTTATAGAGTAAAGTATTTTTGAGATTTTTTTCAGATTTTTCGAAAGACGTTTAGAGGTCGCACCAAAAAAATTTCCCCCCCCAAAAAATGGGGTTTTCCGTATTGATTTCGATTCTTACTTATAACATGGTAAATAACCACTATTATCTTAGTTTTAAAATCAACATTTTAAAGAAAAATGTCCAAATTTTACGTTAATGAGCATAAACCGTGAATTTTGGCTTTGCATTTGCTTGTTTAGGTACCATATATTACATTTTTTCGCAAATTTTTCATAAATTTTGTTAAAAACGCATTAAAACTTTTAAAATTTCTATGAAAATTGAAAAAACTAGAGATGCAGTTTAAAAGTTGGTTAAATTTTTAAAAAACTGAAACTAAGAAATTCAAATTTGCTCTTACCGTTCCAGAGTTATACTCTTTTAAAGCTTAGTACCCATTTCATGAAATTAATAATATTAAAAGATGTTTGCCAGTTTTGCACCGGATTTGCTTTAAACATTGAATTATGATTTGGAACTGTGTTTTCATATTCACCACGAATGCTTTGCTTCGCGTTTAATTGCAAATTTTGTGTTATTAATTCCGTTTGAACAACATTTACCATTTGGGTATTACAAGCTACCGAAAAATTATACCATAAATCGTATGAGTAAAATTCGTCGTTGCCACCAAGAAGAAGTAAAATTTTAATCAAAATTGTCTTTGATGGACAAATCGTGGTACGCCAAGATGCCATGAACTAAAGTATTTTAATGATGTGATCTGTTTTTCTGCTCCTTATAAAGCACTTTACTAATAAAATTTATATCTTAATTTTGGTGAAGCTTGTTTTACCCTAAATGGTCAATGTTGTTCTAAGGCAATTGCTAGTACAAAATTGTCTATATTTCGCAAACCAAGTCCTTGTTGGCAAAACTGAAAACGCAGATCTGTATATTATTAGATCTGGTTTATGGCCAAACTGAATTGATTTGTGGGTGAGTCTAAGAATGGTACTCAAACTCGCGGTTTTTTGGCTGTCGAGTACCATTTCTTTTGGTTATGCAATAGCCCATTATATTATATTATATTATCACAAAAAAACGATTTTAATGAAAATCTACCGTGCGCTTTTAAAGTTATAAGTTTAAAGTTATTTTCGTTTTATATTCAAAAATTCAGGTTTACCTTCTTCGGGAGGTACCATAATCTATTGCACGATTGAAGCGAATTTTTTATATTGCGTTCCCAATGACACTGTCCACATTTGCTGAGTTTTAGAGAATTTTATCTTAAACCATTTAAATCTAAGTTAAATTGTTGTCGTTGTGTGTTGCAAGTACAAAAGTACCCGTAAAACGCGAACCGAAGCTTCATTTGAAAAACAGGGTGTGAGGTTATGAGTACAGAGGTCCCTTTCGTCATAATTAAAGGGTCTTATGCCGGTTTTTTTTAGTGTTTGTACTGTGTTGCATGAATTCTCCGCAGAAGAAAAAAATATCATAAGTATTGGACTAACTAACTAAGCAGGAAAAATAAAGAGTAATCGCGAACAATATCATAATTTAAAGTTTAAAGCAAATCTGATGCAAATCTGGCAAAAATCTTTTAATATTATTAATTTCATAAATTGGGTACAATGCTTTAAGAGATTATAACTCTGGAACGGTAAGAGCAAAAAAAAAATTTAACCATCTTTTAAACTGCATCATTTGTTTTTTCAACTTTCATAGAAATTTTAAAAGTTTTAATGCGTTTTTAACAAAATTTATGAAAAATTTACGAAAAAATGTAATATATGGTACCTAAACAAGCAAATGCAACCCCAAAATTCATGGTTTATGCTCATAAAAGTAAAGTTTTGACATTTTTCTTTAAAATGTTGATTTTAAAACTAAGAAAATAGTGGTTATTTACCATGTTATAAGTAAAAATCGAAATCAATACGGAAAACCCCATTTTTGGGGGAAACTCGATTTGTGCGACCTCTAAACGTCTTTCGAAAAATCTGAAAAAAATCTCAAAAATACTTTACTCCATAAGCTTTCAGAAAATGCCGGTGCGCAAAAAAATTTTTTTTGGGACACCCTAATCCATAGGGGCATTTCCACTTTTTGTCACGTTCGAATGGAATTATCGTGAAACGAACAATTGCCCAAAATCAACCTTAGCACCAATAACGGGGCTTATTAGTAGTTATAAGTTAAGCCTGTTTAGTCTTTGATTTAGACTATAAATGTGTTCGATGGTCCCGTTCGCGAATGCAAATGCACATATATATGTTGAAAACGAAAATTTTAATGTTTTAGCAATTTTTTTTGGCAATTTTCTTTTAATTTTTAGCAACTTTTTTTCCCAAATCTAGCAATTTTTGCATCGGAGATTCTGGCAGCACTGACCTCAATACACACCGATCAGGATGCTATATCTGGAGACCGGATTATCGCTTCTTCATTTATATACAGCTAACCTGCATTTCAACTACATGCAAAAAGCTTTATCCATGGAAATAAAAAGGGTACCTAGGACCTTTTAAAAGAGCGACTACAATGTTTTAGAGAGTGGGACAGTCTAGCCACGGATCACAGAGTTCGATTGAATCTTGAAGATAACGCAACATGGAAAATTTGGGCTAGGAATATTACGGTTAAAATGGATGCAGCATATAGGATGAAATTTGTTGAAGAATCCCGGAGAAGCTCAGAGCGTTTGATCTATAGGCAACTGCACTACGATCTGGGAGAGAATAACTATTTCTCCGATGAGTTTCCCATTGAATGAATAAGAAGTGTTTTCATGGCCAGAGGTGAAATATTAAACTTGAATTTTTTTTTCAAATGTCTTGAGGAATAACACAAACTGCCCTCTGTGCAACTGGAGGGAGCAAGAAAATGTCATCCATTTCATTAGAGGTTGCCCTATTCTGCGGGAACTCCGACTCTCAGTTTTCGGAAAATGTACTCCTACTCCTTCTTCTACCAACACGAATTTTTTTGCAAAAGTTGATTAACGTGGTTACATTTTGTAATCAAACCATTATCCATTTGAGTAGTAGTAGTAGTTCTTCTTTATTGATTTTGTAGATATTTTTCTTTTTAAAAAGTTTGATTTTTGAACAATATTTTATCATATAAAGAAGGTGATATAACTAGCATGGCATCAAGGCCGTCTGCATATTAAAATTATACAAATTTGTATACTGAAATTTTACGTACATACACATAATTAAGTTATTCTAAATTGGAAACATACATTTAATTTAATTTGAACTATTTTAAAAGCTTTCGTAAATAATTTTTTTTTCGGTAGCGGGTTGCGTCTATGAGAAATTTTGCTAGCCTTTTCCAGTCTGATCCATTTAATATCGTTTTCATCTCCATTTCGTTAAGCACAGATTTTCCACATATGTTGATTCGGAGCTCTTTAAATATTGGACAGATCGCACAGAAATGAGCCACGTCTTCCCTCTTCCGTAAATTGCAAAGAGTGCATACTTCAATAACATTCTGATGGTGGGGAATATAATTTAATGCCAGCATCTCTGTCCGAGCTTTGAAAATGTTTGAGATAGTCCAGCAGTCGTATTCGTCTTTGAAGTAATTGCTTTCCTTCAAGTTATGGTTCAGTTGCCTATATGTGTTGCGAGTTTGGCTTGCTAGTGCAGAGACTTCAAAACTATGACGAGCTCGTTCATCGATTGACGCTCCAAGTATCGGGCTGCGACAGGTCCAGGTGGATTCCAAAGTCCCGAGCGAGACTTTCCCATGAGTTGAAGCATTGTGATTTTCCGACCAAAAGTGTATTTACAACAATACAGGGCAGCCTATTCTCATGCAGCTTTATCCATTTGAGTATGTTGCACTATAAATGTGCTACTTTATTTGTCTTAAAAAGAAATTTAATTTGAATATTTTTTTTTTTTTTTTTTGAAACTGCCATCCATTCACAAGTGCTTCACTTCAGGGTTTCATTCTTTATTATGAGAGCGAAGGTGAGCCTTTAGACTGCTTCTATGAGTAAAGGCTCTCGGGCAATGGATACATTCGAAGGGTCGCTCGCCCGTATGAGTGCGAAGGTGGGCTTTCAGACAGCCGTTTTGGGCAAAAGTTTTTGAGCAATGGGAGCATTCGTAGGGTCGATCGCCCGTATGAGTTCGTAGATGTTTATTTAGAACACTTATTTGGCCAAAGGTTTTCGAGCAATGCGCACATTCGAAGGGTCTTTGGGCAGTATGAGTGCGTAGGTGCCACCTAAGACTGCTGCTATGGGTAAAAGTTTTCGAGCAATGGGAACATCCAAAGGGTCGCTCCCCAGTATGTGTGCGTAAGTGATCCATTAGACTTCCGTATAAAGAATAGGTTTTCGAGCAGTGTGAACATTCGTAGAGTCGCTCGTCCGTATGAGTGCGTAAGTGTTGGTTTAGATTGCCTATATTGCTAAACGTTTTTGAGCAATGAGAACATTCGAAAGGTCTTTCGCCAGTATGCGTGCTTAGGTGAGACTTCAGACTGCTGCTATAGGCATAAGTTTTCGGGCAATAGGAGCATTTGAAGTGCTGTTCGGCAGTATGAGTGCGTAGATGTCTCTTTAGATAGACTTTAGTAGTATATGATTTCGCGCATTGGGAGCATTTAAAGGGTCGTTCTTCGTTTTGAGCGCTGGCTTGAGTGAGAAGTTTCTTCTTTGTTGTTTCGCCCTCCTTGCAGTTATTTGCTTCGTTTACGCTATTGTGGGTCTCCTCCTGGTCTCTCGTTCTATTTTGCTCCATCAGCTGAACACTCTGCTCAAATCGCTGCTTGAAATTCAATGCAGTTTTTGCCGCTGCCAAACAGAAAGGGCATATTCTTTGGGGTAGATTCTTATCCTGTTGAACCTCGTGTCCAGTCACCTCCTCGATTATAAACAGCAATTTTCCTAGTCCTGCATCCGAGTCGGTGAATATATTTCGCCAGTTTTTGTTGGTAGCATCGGCCAAACTGGACATGCAAACGCGACATTGCTCTGCCACTTGTGGTTCCATAGCTCCACAGCCTAAATTTGCTCAATAACAAATAAAATGGCCAATTTTAACGAATTTAATAATAAAAAAAAACAAACCATATGGAGACTAGTGTGACCGTACGTGTCAACAGCGAAAATGCTGGCTTAAACTAGTTCAATTCCTCCCGACTGAACCATTGTGACGACGCACAGTGGCCGGATTCGCGAATTTGGCGTTGCAAAAATCAATTTTTGATGTTCGATTTTTTTGAGCAAATTTTTTTATTTCAATAAAGGGAACCCTAGATAGCCCAGAAAACTTTGGTTTTTTGAATTTGGGCAAATATTTCGGTTGTTACAGTGGTTCAAAGTTGAACAATTTTTTAAACTGCTGAATTTTTAATTTTTTTGGTTACAAATGTCAACTTTGTGAACCTATAAAAACCAAACGGTAATACCGATTTGAATTTGGTTGATTTTTTTGAAAAGATGCATTAATTCTTAATGTGAATACATTAATAAACTTTTTTTTTTAAAAGGAAAATGTTCCACATTCACGTTTTAGGTGTACACTATTTTTGGTTGAGTTTTCAAACTTTGATAGACCGGGAAACATCAATTTCACCCGATTTCAGTTGTTTCGGAACATACGTCTTATATATTAGTCTATTTATTAATGTATTGTAAAAGTTGCAGCTGCCGAAACCTGCCGGATTAAACGTTATAGTGATATATGCGATTTAATACGTAGATAAATAATATTTGGGAAGAAGAAGAACAAAAAAAGTGTTGCAGGTAAAATGATTTTATAGCGTATTTTGTGATTTACTGAGATAGGTAGCACATAATATAGGTAATTACAATTGGACTTTTCTGATTTTCCGCGTTAGAACTAGCAAGTGGGTGGATTTTTTACCTACCCTCGAGTGACCCTTTCAACAGGTACTAGCTATGAATGAAGTTGGTCATTGTCTTTTGATGGTGTTGTGAATTGTTACCTAATATTGCGTAACCCTTTCAAAAGAATTTAGTTTTTTTTCAGACCATGCCTATTTTACCTGTTGCTACCTGTGTTCCTTGTGAACATACTTATAAAGGGCTTACTCCAGTAAAGGCAGATTATTCAGATTTGAACAGTCGAGCGAAAAAGTACGCACACATAGTGATATTTGTATTACCGAAAATGGACAACACCAAATTATTTGAGTTCTTCAAAACCGCGAAATCCCAAAAAGCTTTCGAGTCGTTGGTAAAAACCCAACTTAATTATACAAATCCAATCCCCTTCGAAACGACAGGAGGAAAAGTCGTCCGGATTGGATTTCAATGTTTCTTAACTATGATTGATGGAAAAGTCTTGAACGACATAACGAACACCAAATCAACTCTGACATGTGCCATCTGCAAGAGAAAGCAAAAAGACTTTCAGGAGTTCGAGACATCGGAAACGGACGAGCATAATTACGAGTACGGAATTTCTCCATTGCATGCGAGGATCAGATGCATGGAATTCATGCTCAACTCCAAAACAATGGAAAAAAGAAGGAAACAGGATATACAACAGAAGTTCTTGGCGGAGCTCGGGCTAAAAGTCGACTGTCCGAAGCAGGGCTATGGAAATACAAATGATGGAAATACATCTCGGAGATTCTTCAACGACGATGAGGCAACTGCTCAGATAATAGGAATTCATCTGGATGTCATCAAACGGTTTAAGATCATTCTCAATGTCTTAAGCTGCGGCAAAAATATTGATGCATGCAGATATGGAAAATATGCCAAGGAGACAAGAGATCTTTTACGTGCAAAGTACCCAGAGAAAAACTTACTGTTCCTACTGTTCATAAAATATTGGATCATGGTGAGAAGCTTATACAACAACAACTTTTATCGATGGGAGAGTTGTCAGAGGAAGCCCAAGAATCTAAAAACAAGGACTACAAAAGATATAGATATGCGAACACGTGCAAAATATCTCGACATCAAGAAAACACAGACCTTTCAACATGTTGTCGGCCTCCTCTGATCCTCGTATCTCATCTCTCAGACACATCAGGACACTCGCGGAATTAAACAACGAATATTTACCAGAAATATTAAGTCTATTAAGCACTAATGATATGAATACCTATACTGACAACATTTTACTACATAGAACTTACATAGAACTAATTTTGTATGAAAATAAATTTTTTTAATAAGTACAAATTATCCTTTTATAAAATTTTGTTAATTTTTAATAGCATTACAACTTCATTTTTAATAAATCGGTTTTAAAAAATTAAAATACTTAGACTTTTTCATGCAATTTTTTCAAAATTTTAAACTATCAACTTTGGCAGCCGATCCTGAGTCCTCCTGTTAACCTACAAAGATGAACGTACGCTCATTTTAAAGCTACTGGAATTCTCTATCCTCGCCCCTTTGAAATTTTTCAAATATCTCTTTCCGTTAAAAAGTTACGATTTTTGCAACTCCAAATTCGCGAATCCGGCCACTGTGCGACGTCAAAAATTTTAGTAGAGAAGGAATCTCAATAACGGATACTTCCGAAAGGTTGAGTAGAAATGGGTGACCAAGATTTTTGAGTCTCCTTCTACTAAGAGCTGGGCAATGGAAAAAGAAGATGTAGTAATGTCTCCTCAGCTTCTGCAGAAGTCGTTGTGAGTTACGCCCAAGCGTGCTGCATGCCTGCCGATGAGGCAGTGACCCGTTAGGTCCCCAATCGGAATTGATGTGTTTTCTTTACTTTGGCGCAGAAGACTGTTGGTTCGTTTTTGGTTTAACGTTGTCCACGTGAGTCAAGCTACGGCGCAAACCGGAAGGTTGTTCCATCGTTTTGTAGCCAGGCGCCACGTTTCATTCCTTGTAAGTAGTTTAAATGAGGCTAAGGGCATCCCTATCAAGCTCTTATCTGGGAGTGCCCTGTCTTGCCAGTTTGTCGCCTGACTCGTTTCCCTCAATGTTGCGGTGTCTAGGCACCCAGATGAGGTGGATACGGAGATGTTGAGCGATCGCATTTAAGGATCTACGGCATTCCGTGAATGTTTTGGCGTTATTGGTGTGCGATTCAAGAGCCCTTAGAGCTGCTTGACCCTTCATTGATCATGAGTGTGCTAAGGTATTTGGCGGCCTCCTGGATGGTAACCAATTCTGCTTGGTACACACTGCAATGATCAGGGAGCCGGAAATAGATTTTCATATTTAGGTCTGTGGAGAAAACTCCACCTTCTACTTTGTTATCGAGCTTTGATCCATCTGTGTAAATATTGATGGAATTTGCTCTGCTGTGGGGCAAGTTATCCCAGTCGAGTCTACTGGGGATATTGACGTCATAGAGTTTGTGGAATGACGTTGTGGGTATACAGTATTCTGTAATGGCGGGAACCGCGCTATGGTGGTTTAATATTGTTAAGTGTCCAGATTTACCCGTGTTCCAGGTTTCAGACTCTCTTAATCTCAGGGCTGTAATGCACGCTAACTGTTTAGACATCAAGTCTAAAGGAAGCAGGTGAAATATGGTGTTTAGTGCTTCCGTTGGGGTGGTTCGAAGCGCACCGCTCATACATATTTCAGCACTTCTTTGAACCTTGTGTAAAGTGCTCAGGACTGATGATACTAGAACTCCATAGAGTAATATGGGACGTACTATGGCTGTGTAAAGCCAATGAACAATTGCTTCTCTTGCTTACAAGAGAAGAGGGCAATGGATGCCTTCTTCACTCGCTCAGTAATATTGTCATGCCAGAGTAGTTTCCTGTCCAGTACGACGCCCAGGTACTTGGCATTGTTTTTGAATTCTAGACTTATATTGTTTAGTTTGGGAGGGATAAGATCTAGAACTTTGTATCTCCGTGTGAAGAGAACTAGTTCTGTCTTTTCGGATTTGTACCCAGACCGCAAGAAGACGCCCACTCAGAAAGTGTCGCCAGCGCGGTCAGCATGAGGTCACCTAAGGTTTGTGGGAAACTTCCGCATTTGAATATAGCAATGTCATCTGCATAAGCCACCACCACATGTCCCGCCGCCTCCATAAGGCGCAGCAGTTGGTTGACTGTTACGACCCTGAGAAGCGGGGAAAGAACACCCCCTTGCGGGGTGCCTCGGTGGACGAATCTGCGAGCGGTTGCACCACCAGGACTTGAATTCACTGCTCTACTTGAGAGCATAAGGTTGATGAATTCCATCAGTGGCGCGTCCACTCCCACATCCCCCAAAGCAGTGTTAATAGCACCAGGTAGGACATTGTTAAAGGCACCCTGTATGTCCAGAAATGCTGTCAGAGAGTATTCTTTAATTTCAAGCGATTTTTCAATCCTTGAAACAAAGGAGTGTAAGGCGTTTTCGGTGGATTTACCTTTGCAGTATGCGTGTTGCTAAGAGAGAAGGGTTAATAGTCTGCCTTAGGTGGGCGTCAATTAGTCTTTCAAGGGTTTTTAAAAGAAGTCAGTTGCTGGGTCTAGCATGTGAGGCTTTACCAGCTTTGGGTATAAATACCACTTTTGATTCCCTCCATTTTTTAGGTATATAGCTAACCTTAAGGCAGCTTGTAAAAATTTCCAGATTTATCCAACCCATGGTGTGCTTCAAAGAGTTTTGAAGCTGGGCTGGAAAGATGTTGTCTGGTCATGGTGACTTAAAAGGCTCGAATGTGTCGATAGCCCATTTAATTCTGGCATTACTAATAATGTCACTGTTATATAGTCTTAAAAGGTGTGGTTGCAATACTGTTGCTTGTGGGGTACTGGAACATGCTGGAAAGTGTGTAGTCAGCAGGAGATCCAAGGATTCCTCGCTGGATTTAGCCCAGGTTCCATCTTCATTTTGCAGGAGTCCTGGCGACACAGGTGACTTCGCCAAAATCTTCCTGAGCCGCGATGCGTCAGAAGTGGATTCTATATTGCTGCATCCCAGTTGGTTCTTCTGGGATTTTGAATTTTAGTGGGAGGGGGAGAGTGTTCTGCTAGGACCTTCCAAGAAACTACTATATTAGAGCCTTACTGTTCTTATAAATCTTATGCAGAACTTAATATACTTTTGTAATAAACACACAATTATTAAAAATCTCCTTTTGCACTTTTCATTGGCTTATTCGGCTTTGCCGTATCGAAAATCTCTTTCGGTTATTTTGAAAATTCTCGCGTTTTGTTCGGAAATTTAGCAAAATTTATCATTCAAACAATTTTGATGGGCCAAATTTATTTTGGAAATGTAAAAAACAATATTTTTTAAATTAATTATTGAGTTTGAAATATAAATTAAAAAAGCATCATATATCACATAGAATCAAAACAGTACAATTTAAATATAATTAGTGAATAAAACGAATTTGTATTGCGAGTGAGTCTTTATTTAAAACTGGTTCTCTTTTTACACAATTTTGGTTCAAAACAACGCATCAGAAAGTCTTACATTGGTTTGGGTTTTCTAATCTATGGATACTTGAGTACCATACGCATCCCTTGCAGTTACCTGGACTCAAGATGCACTGATCAAATATCTTTGAACAACTAGAAAATGTCTGATTGCGGAGATGCACCATTATCTTGGACACGAACCTTCTAACAAGAACTTCAAGGTTCTGTGAAACCGACGGATTTTTCGAGCGTTTTGCAAACCAACCAAGGCCAAAATTTTTACAAATTTCCAGGACAGTCCGCAATGAAAAGATGTTTGGTCTTCAAAAACAGCGATCACTTCAAGATTGAATTCTTTATGAGAGCGAAGGTAAGGCTTTAGACCAGCGTTGGTCAAGAAGAGCGAGACCAAAAAGTAAGTGTATTGGTGTGCGAAAATAAGCACAGTGAACTAGCTTCGAGCTGACCGCATCGACTAGCGAGCTTTCTCAGCTTCGGCTCGTGTATGTGTAAATATCCAAAGGTCTTCGTCCCTCCTGGGCAAGGTGTAAACATTACTGCTCTTGACTGCCTTCTATGAGTGATTATGCGATTGTTAAGATTTCCAAAGAATCTAAAGATTTTCTAGCAATGAAACATTCTTAGGGTCAGTGTGATTGCAAAGGTGAGACTTCAAACTGATTCTATGGGCAAAGGCTTTTGAACAATGGTTACATTCATAAGGACGCTCGCCCGTATGAGTGCGTAAGTGACACTTCAAAGTGTTGCTTCGGGCAAAGGTTTTTGAGCAAAGGTTACATTCGAAGGGTCGCTCGCCAGTATGAGTGCGTAAATGTTCCGTTAAATGATTTAATTCGATAAAGGTTTTCGAGCAGAGTGAACATTCGATGGGTCGCTCGCCCGTGTGCGTACGTAGGTGTCTCCTTAGATTACTTATGCCGCCAAAGGTTTTGGAGCATTGGTCACATTCGTAGGGTCGCTCGCCCGTATGAGTGCGAATGTGACGCTTCAAAGTGTTGCTTCGGTCAAAAGTTTTTGAGCAATGAGAACATGAGAAGGGTCGCTCGCCAGTATGAATGCGTAAGTGTCTCTTTAAATAGGAATGATAATTAAAGATTTTCGAGCAATGGGAGCATTTAAAGATTCGTTTTTCGTTTAAACATAAGCCAGTTTTTAAATCTTCGTTGTCATCTCCAAAGAGCGATCCAATGTCAGTTTCTTCACTCTCTTCGTCCCTCGTTTCATGCTGCTCCATCAGCTGAACACTCTTCTCCAATCGCTGCTTAAAATTAAATGCAGTTTTTGCCGCTGCCCAGCATGAAGAGCATATTCTTTCTGGTAGAGTTGCATCCTGTTTAACTTTGTGTCCAGTCACCTCCTCGATAATAAACAGCAATTTTCCTAGTCCAGCTTCCGAGTAGGTGAATATATTTCGCCAGTTTGTGTTGCTGTCATCTGCCAAACAGGACATGCAAACTCGGCATGGCTGGGCCACTAATGGGCCTTTTGCTCTATATGCCAATTCACATTCCATTCTCTTTCAATAACAAATATAAATGGCTAATTGTTACGAGTTTGAGAATAAAATAAACAATTTTTAACTATCTGAGTATAAATGTGACCGTACTTGTCAACTGAGAAAATACTGGTCAGAACTAGTTCAATTTAATTGCCCAGCTGAAGCAGCTATGCGGTTTTCAAATGCTGCGGGAAGGTTTGTAAAATAGCGGTCGCGCACCAAAGTCAAAATTTAATGAAATCCGTTTCCTTTCAAGCACCTGTAAGCAGTGTTGCCGTTTTAGCAGTTTTCCTGACAGATCTGTCAGGTTTTTAACGGCTTCAGCAGGAAAAAATTGAAAACAGCAGCTATCAGGAAATCTGTCAGGTTTTTGTCAATCCCATCATTTTTTTGTCAGTTTTTTGAACATGTTCAAATGGTTTAAGTATGCGCGACAATTCTAAGCGATTTGTTTACCGACGCAAACTTCCTTTATCTGACATTTTTAAAACCAATACTGAAAGTTATGCAACGTGTAAACAAAAACTTTCAGTCGCAAAACTCCAACCCAACAAAATTGCTGGCTGACTTGATGTTCGCGTTAGATTTTCTGAAAACCAAAGTAGTACCGAATGACGTCGATGTTAATATTATTACTGACGATGTTGAGCCCTTCATAAATCGGACTCTTTACTTGGGATACGAGTTTGAAACTAATTTAAATAGTTTAAAAGCCAAAATTGATGACACCACCGAAGGTGCAATTCGTCATCATTGTACTGATTTTATTATTGACTTAATAAATCAGTTAAAACAAAGGTAAAAGCACTTTAATAAGATCTATCACTTAACATGAAGTTAAATTATATCTCCATTTATTTTCAGACTTCCCGACAACATTTCAACTTTACAGAAAATAGACACTTTTTCTGTTGAAAATGTATTGCGACAAAAAAAGGAGCCAATAACTTCAATTTTGCAGCTTTTTAAAATGCCATCATATTCTATAGAAAATATTGTTTCTCAATATAATATGGTCCATTTTACTGAATGGACAAACACCGACAGCACTATCGAATTTTGGAGTGAGGTAAAAATATACAAAGATTCGGCAGGAAATAATCCTTTTAAGGAATTGGCAACATTTGCTATTAATATGATGTCATTGCCGTGGTCAAATGCAGAGGTGGAACGCGTATTTAGCCAAGTAAACTTGGTTAAAACGAAGTTGCGAAACCGTATTCAAATAAAAACTCTGAATGCAATTTTAAGTATCAGGTAAGTAATTATAAATTATTTCTATTTCCTATTTGGTTTTTTAGGTTTGGTCTACGACGGCAAGATGCCTGTTGCCATAATTATCAGATACCGGAAAAGTATCTAAAATTGATTAAGTCAAACGAATCCTATGATTCAGAAAATGTCGATGAAAATGAAAAATTTACTGACAATATAATTAGAGATTTAGAATGTAATGAGTAATAAATTATCTTCATAAAATGAACTAAAACTTTTTTGTCATGTTTTCTATCACTTTTTGGGAAATTTTAGCATTTTTTTGGGAACAATCTGTCAGTTTTTTGCGCGCAGCTGCTGGCAACACTGCCTGTAAGCCATATTAATAAAGCAATTCAAGTAACCTACCAACCACAAACGACCGAGTCTGCTTCATCGCAGAAGATGTACGTAGAACGCTCTATAAAGGATGCTAAACCCTCAATAGCGATTGGACCATATATCTTAGCATCCATCGTGCTGAAGTATGTAGAACCGCTGGGCCTATGATACCTCACACACACACCTTTAACCTGTGCACACGCTTACTCATCATTTCGTCCATTTGGAAAACGGGGAAGATCAAGGTTCCTCCTATTGCCCAATCACCCTTCTCTCGCCTGTAATAAAAAGTGGATTTTCTTCTCCCTACCCTGAAGGATCACCTTCTCCCATCCAAAACAACATGTGAACTCTTCACTTAAATAGCCAAAGGGCTGTATAGTAAGAGGCCTCACGAAAGTTCCATTTTAGTGGCGTTCGACCTTACTAAAGCCTTCGACATAGTGAGCCACGTAATTCTGCTGGAAGACCTGTCAAACTGCAAGCTTGAAGAGTTTGAAGAGTAGGTTAGCAATCTAGCTCTCTGGTCGACAAACACTGGTAGATTAATAAAAATATTTAAAAATCCAATACAAAAAAAAACAAAAAAAAAATTAAAAGGTACTAATATAGGGAAACCAGATGCATGCCCGAAAAAGATGCCAAAAATATTGGCTGGTTTCTGTTAAGTGGACGTGTCAGTTCTTTTCGGGAATGGGAACTTTTATCAGCCAAACATTGCGAAAATCTCAACCTAGAAGAAAGCTCAGAGTGGGGAATCAAGGGCACAGAAATTCTAAAAAGAATGGAAGCTCACATAGATCATCCTTTATGATCGAATCAGATAGCAGCTCTCAAAGGCTCATCTACAGAGATTTGAACTACGACCTAGGAGAACGGAATTATTTCAACGACGTGTTTTCAGTGGAGCAAATTCGCACAATTTTATGGGCCAGAGGAGAAATGCTCAAACTCAACTTTGTCCCAAACATAGTAAGCACTAACACAGCTTGTGTCCTTTGCAATTGGAACGAGCAGGAAAACACTATCCATTTTATTGGAAGCTGCCCAATTCTTGAGAGAATACAGAATTTTACATTTTGGTAAAGCACGACTACATCCGCACGAAGTTCACCAGCTACTAAATGGATCAAATTGGTTGATCCTATATAATTTTATAAGTCAGGCAACTAAATACCGGCAACAAATATTAGATGGGGACTTTAAAACAAAGTAACACCGCCAACCGAATCTCGCGCTATGCAGTTGAACGATCTGGTATCTGGGGAAGACCCGGGAAGCCAGGTGTATTAGGCTGAATAGCGAAGAATTTGGAAGGCAGTGATCGACTGACGGTTCTTACCATGTCGATTTTATTTTGATCAAACTTCTTGTTTAGATATAAATTTAGAATTAAGCTATCATCTATGTACTGTCTATTTCATAAATTTAAATAAAGAAGCACTACTACTACTACTACTACTACAGGCACAAACGTTAATGAAAAGTCTCCGATTACCGGACTAAAATAGTCCTCTATATATAACTTGAAAGATATACAAATTTCGACCCATTGCAACGCTTTCCTACGTCAAAGTGATCAGCATGACGAGCAGAGTCGATTAAGACTTGTCCGTCCGTCGTCGTCTGTCTGGTTTTCACGCGAATAGTCCTTAGTTTTGGAGCTATCGAGCTGGAACTTTGCACAGAGATCGCTTTTACTGCACGCAAGTATAGTCGGAACAGAAACCATGACTACTTATGCACAAACAAATGTGCGTTCGGAAAGATTTGGAAAAACTTAATGATCCCGATCTGTCAAAAACACGGTCATGGGTAATTTGTATTGTCTTGGTCCTTTACTGTTTACCATCTATGTTAATGACTTACCCATTATTTTGAAATAGAGATTGTCATATGTACGCTGATGATGTCCAATTGAGCCAACTAGATGAGAGTGTAGATATATGTAACAATGAGCCACATAAAATCTCAAGCTGGGCAAAAACAAAATGGTCTCTGTCTAAATCCAACTAAATCTAAATGTAGTTATATATAAAAACATTTTAGTATAAGCAATATCCGTCCCCTATTAATTGATAATTATAGAATATGTTGAACAAGCTAAGAACTTGGGCTTTTATTTTAATAGGAACCTTAACTGGAATAACCATATCATAAAAGCTGTAGGAAGAACATATGGGCTATTAAGAAATCTCAACATTTCTCAACAATATCCGCTCGCTTATAGCTAATGCATATCTGTTGCTGTTCTATGGTATAGAGGTGTTTGCTAACAGTGACGGATACATTTTGGCAAACTAAAATGTTGCCCATAATAATATTGCTAGATATGTTTATGGATTAAGACGCAGAGACCATATATCCAGTTTTTCAATCAAATTATTTAACCTCCCTTGAAATCTTGGACAAACTTTAAGGTTTTTACTATTACTACACAAAATTATATACAATAAAGAACCATACTACCTTTGACAATCTTCAGTTTCAACATCTAGACGAACAAATAAACCTAATACCCTTACGACATAAGCTGCTAATCTCGGAAAGACAATTTGGCATTCATGCTGTCCCGCATTTGGAAAATGAACTACCCAACGCTCTAAAAGGTACAAGTGGCGCAACGCAATTTTACAAAAATCTAAAAACACACCTACAAAATCATGCTCTAATTGACACACATATGTAACGAAAAGATAGGAAAATGTTAGGGAAAAATTAGGGAAAGTAAGGGAAAAATAGGGAAATAGAAACACAATGACCTAATAACTTTAGTATATAAGAGGAAAGTAATGTCATAATGTCATATAAAATTCAAATTAAATTAAATTATTCTATTATAAATAAAATTAAGTCTAAGTTTAATATGTTTGTAAATCCAAGTTTGTATATGTTTGGACTAGTGCATTAATTTATAAGTTTATCTTGTAGCACTAGGAAATAATCTCAATAAATCAAATGTCTATATTATGTCTAAAAATGAAAAAATGAAAATGAACACAGCATCCCAACCCTACACAATCCCAAAAATACTGGGGTTGCTATACGTGTTTGCCAAGCACGCAGAAGGAGTGGCAGCAGGAACAAGGTTCTCAAAGCCATCGCTGGGGCAAAGAGAAAGAAGCTATAACCAGCAAGTACAAAGCGATTGGCCCCCATATGGTCCCCCCCTATCAGGGACGCACACAATGGAGGAACCAGCAAACTATTCAAAATGCAGCCCTCAGAGTGGCTTCCTGTTAGACAACCTAGGTACCGATTTGATTGTCTGCTTGTGAGCAATCTCCCTTGGTGAGGGGCGAAGTTTATCTCAAAATCTCTGCTGGTCTTTGGGTCGCAGCACCCGGTTGATACGCAACTCCACGTCAAGCCTTGACTGAAACTCTACCCGCGATTTGGGTGTCAACCACAGCCAACACGATACTCCCACAAGGGGGACGACCTCCTTGGAAACTACTCAAACCGTGGTACCGATAGGCTCGGTGGGCCCTCCCCTTTTGGCCTCCGTCAGGCACCGGAACGGGGAGCACCAGGAGGATTTTTACAGTTTCGGCCTAGCCCGGGACTGGCAGCCCACACACCCGTAAGGGATACTGCAAGCATTGCTTCTGCTCCTTGAACACTACGTCAGCAAACGCATCTAGCAGCGTCATACTCTCCTGTGTCTCTGCCCCTCTCCAGACGCCATTTTCGTGCCGCACTCCGAGTCCATCGAGGTCTCGCCATCTTGCATACAAGGGGCAGATAAATAGCACGTGCTGCCAATAATACAGATCCGCTCCGCATGGACATGCGGGTGTTTCACTGAGACGCCTTGCATGGAAAAATGCGTTTAGCGATATGTGGAACCGTAAATAAACCGGAGCGTACCATAAGAGTACTGCCGGAGCAAAGTGCAGAAGGGACAAACCAGTTCGTTACGATCCTAGAACGGCTTACCCTTTCATTGAGCGTTTTTTCAGCTGAATGCACTACAACAACGTTGTCCACGAACCCTACCCAGATGAATTAGAACGCTTCGGAAAGAGTAGGCAACTAAACAGTTATCTTGCTCGCATTAATCCAGATATAAATGCAGTCAAGGACCGCATGACACCGTACAACCACATCAGTATCGGGTCCTCATCGAAAACAGTTTTGACACATCAAGAAGAATGAATCAATGAGTCCTTGTGAAGATGACAGCGAGCTCATAGACTCAGATTCAAGTGAACGCAAAAAAAAAGTGTTGATTTTTGTATAAATTTAAGCTTCTATTTATTTTTTATATTTCATTTCTATTTCATATTTTTGAATACGCTCATCTTTCTCTTGTTCAAGTTTTTTTAATTCAAAACTGTTTTTTTCTTTTTGTTCTTCCAACTTCATTTTGCGCTCTTCTATTATTTTAAACCACTCAAATTTAGCTATTTCCAATTGAAGCTGCTCCTCATGAAATAAGCAACATTGATTTTCTAAAGCTGCCAAATTGTCCATTAAAGTGCACTGGCGCTTTCGTGTAAGTTGGCTGGCAAACTTTGATGGTTCCTCTGAATTGTGATTAGGTCGGGGGTTTCACAATTGGTCAATGATTCCTCATCATCATTTAGCCTGTCGTTTACTGTGGTCTCCTCTTGTTTGTCTTTAGTAAATATGTCATACATTTGATCATAAAATGGACACAATTTTATCATTTTCTCTGTAAACAACTCAAACGAATTAGCTCTTGAAACCTTTTAAATGTTTAAGACTGTACCACGTATGTTTGACTCAGAGTCGCCCTCGTCTACACCAGCTCCAGTAGATTGTGACCATTGATTTGCCTTTTGAAACAAACTTTTTAGATGACGTACTTTGCACTTTAGGGTATTCCAGGTTCCTTCAATTTTTGTCTCCTCGAGCATTTTATTGTAGTATAATTGAGCAGATGGTTTCTAATAATAAGTAGATATTTATCCATTATAATAGACAAGACAATTAACCAACACATACCTCGTGATTTCTGTGTATTTGCATATAGTCCAAAACCATTTTTATATCCGTGTCTGACCATTTCTTTGTTTCATTTAGGCGTCTGCGTTTGGGCCCTGGGTTGCTCGTAGATGTCACTGAAATTATTCCTTTAGTTTACATTTATGTTTAGTTGTTTTTACTAACTTGTTGCACTGAAAATGTGGTATTTTCAGTATTTTTGTATAGATTTTACAACACGCTTTCAGCACTGAAAATTATATATAACCAGTTAATCTTATGGCCTGGGTCTGGCCTGGTGATGTCAGCTTATTTGTCGGTAGAACATTTGGTTGTTGTCGATTTAATTTTTTTATCAGTTTTCTTGATAACCAAGTTGACGTGAAACTCGTAGTTATCTTAGTTTTAAGAGCAACGATGAGAGTTTACACCGCTTCTATGGGTAAAAGTTCTCGGGCAATGGGGACATTTGAAGGGTTGCTCGCCAGTATGAATGCGAAAGTGATTAGTTAGTTTGCTCTTTGTGGTAAAGGCTTTCGAGCACTCTGAACATACAAATGGTCGCTCCCCCGTGTGTGTACGTATGTGATCTTTAAGATTTCCTTTGAACTTGAAGGTTTTGAAGCAATGGTAACATTCGAAAGGTCGCTCGCCCGTATGAGTACCCAGGTGATACGTTAGATCACTTATTTGGTCAAAGATTCTCGAGCAGTGGGAACATTCGTAGGATTGCATTAGGTCGTTGCTTTTGGTAGAGGTTCTCGAGCCAGGGGAGCATTTTAAGTATTGATCTTCAGTATGTGTGTGTAGGTGTTTCGTTAGATCAATTGTTTGGCCAAAGGTTTTCGAGCATTTGGCGCATTTAAAGGGTAGATCTTCGTTTTGAGCTCCAGCTTTTGAATCTTCGTCGTCGTCTCCTGTCAGAGATTTGAAATTAATCATTTCACACTCCTGGCTTATGCTGTTAATGGTCTCCTTTTGAGGTACTTCCTCGTAGGTCAATGACTCACCTATATAGAATTTGGTGTTATTCTGTTCCATCAGCTGAAGACTCTTCTCTAATCGCCGTTTAAAATTGAATGCAATATTTGCCGCTGCCCAGCATGAGGGGCATATTCTTTGGGGTAGATTCTTATCCTGTTGAACCTCTTGTCCAGTCACCTCCTCGATTATGAACAGCAATTTTCCCAGTCCTGCATCCGAGTTGGTGAATATATTTCGCCAGTTTTTGTTGCTGTCATCTGGCAAACTGGACATGCAAGCGCGACATTGCTCGGACACTAGTGTTTCCATTGTTTTGTGGGCCACTTCGCAGTCAAATTGCAAAATTTAATCGAATTTCAGAATAAAATAAACAATTCTTAAGCATCTGAAGACAAGTGTGACCGAAGGTGGCCACATTGAAAATGCTAGTTTGAACTAGTTCCTCAGTCGGACTTTTCAGAACGTGGTTACCAAAGTAAAATTCACTACATATTTGTTAAGCATGATAGAAGTTAATAATTCTGTTGAAAATTGGATCCACATTCTTTTTTTTGTGCTTGGAAAGCTAAAGTTCACTATACAATACAAAATTTCGTTCTAAAAAAAAACTTAAAAATTAAAAATCTTCACAATTTATAATCGAAAAAAAATTTTCTAACGAGAGAAAAAGTACTTGCACAATTTAATTAATCCATGGTTTCTTTAAAGCGTAATTATGTTTTTGCACCGAAAATTATGCATGTGCTTTTGTTCAAATGAAAAAAAAAAATATATTAAATTTGTCAACAACTTACACCAAGAATTTAACTGCAATGACATTTTCATGTTTAAAAGCTGACCAATATCGAAGTATTTGGCCTATTCAGTTGACGTGGATGAGGCTCTGAACTTTTTTAACACCACCCATTAGAGCAGAGTTCCCCAGCTATTGGTTTTTTGGTTTTTCCTCTATTAGTAAAAATTTCAATATTCGTAAATTTATTTGATGAACAAATTGAAGGAACGTTGAAAAAGGAAAAGATTTTAGTTAGCTGCGTTGTCTTTTTCTTGTTTCTCATCTTACCCAATGTTTATAATGCCGATTTGTTTGTTTGAAAACGTAGGTATTCGCACATGTGCTTGTTGTTTGCGCGATCGTCTTATTCAAGTTACCTTTTTCTTTGAATGTGAATAAAATGTCATTTTCTTTAATTTAAGGTCTATTATATTGAAGAAATAACTAAACATTTAAACTAAATCCAGGTAAGGCGCAGGGAAATTTAACAGTATCAAAGTCCAATTATTTGTTTTCCAAACTGGAATTATAAACAGTATTTCTATCCCTTAATCTGAATAAAAAAATTAGTGCCAAAATGTGTAACGTCTGCAACGGCATGAAAATACTCCAAAAAATTTATGAGTTGGAAATAGGTGTTTATAATGGATTTTATTTTTTCATGCTTATTTTATTTTATTTTGCCTGCTGAATATGAATCTGGGCTGTAAATTGCTCTAGGTGGTCGAGAATCTGAAAAAACATAACCTCAAAGTACAAAGTGTGTTTAAATAATATTAATATTAATGATAAATATCGAGGGCAAACTAGCAAAATCGGTATTTCCAACATCGGAACGTGAAATCACAAAGAATTCGAATTTTGTTCTAAAACGAGTTTAAGAATCGGATGAAAAAATAATTTTTTTCCATGCTGAATTTTCCGGCCGTTTTCCTCTGGGCGGATTTTCCAAAATCGGGAAAACTCGTGTCCAATTATTTTGCGTGCAATGCTTGCAAACCAAGTTTCAATTAAATCGGATGAATAATAAAATTTTTTTTTCACACAGTTTGTCTTCTTGGATAAAGTGTAACGTCCGCAACGTAACGTCCGCAACAGACCAAAAATTAAGATATTTAAATAACGGGACGACTTATCATCTTTTTTAATGCTGGGTTGAAATGGTCGTTTATTCCACTTATTTTTTGCTTAAAATGCAAAATTCGCTAGAAAATGTGGAAATGCACATAAGCCTCAAGGTCGACTTCCATTATTTGTAACGTCCGCTACGGAACTTTAAACAAGCATAACTTTTTTTCAGAAACAGATAACCTTTATTTTAAATTGGGGTTAAAACCTAATCCCGAAGAACTGCATTTTGCAAAAAAAATCATTGGAATATACCAATGTGGACGCCAGCTATGTCAATTTTAACAAGCAAATTTGCGTACAAATGTAATGTCCGCAACGCAGGATTAGCCCATATGCTTTTGTGTGTATATTATGCTGGGATTACATTTCGTCCCAAGGTGTGTCATTCAGTGTCACAAACAAAATTCCTACTTTAAGTGAATAAATGAGATTCCAAATGGAGCCACTATTGTCTGCATTGCAAAGGGATTGCCAAAGTGATATTTTGTACCAATAACCGTAACCGTAATCGAAACCCGAAACAGAGTAAGGTTAATATCCTTAACCCGTACCATAACCGTAACCCATATGCCACAACCGTAATAAACGAACCGGAAAAAACGTTCGGCTAAAACAGTAACCGTAGCCCGAACCGCTATTCGTTTCGGTTTTAATCTCTGATAAAAATCATCCGATTAACATTCAAAGGACAAATACCTACTTTTATGAAGCTGTAATGGAGGCAAAGGAAGTGTCCACAATGGATCCTAACATTAAAAATAAATTTATAATTTAATCTTACAGAATTTGATTGACATAAAAAGAAAAATAAATACATTTTTTTTTTTTTCAAATTGTACAAAATTTAGGAATAGGATTTTGGGAAATTTCCGACCAATAAAAGGTGCCCATATAGGAGTTAAAGTGCAAAACTAATACAAATGCACTAAATATATTTTAAGCAATAACAACTAAACGGAGCGAAAGAGAAACCCGATTTTTGTTTGTGTGTGTGTGTGGTCGTTGCTACGGCCGTACGCATATGCAATTTGTTGCTGCATTCGAGTTTGCGAGAGACATCGGAGAGAGAGAGAAGAGAGGCACATATGATGTTGTTGTTGCAGGTCTGAGCGCGGCAACAACAAAACGCAGCGCGCGCATATGATTTTGTTTTTGCTTTTTGTTGGCTTATGGCATGCGTAAAGTCTATACGCGCAGGCTATTCCTTTGCGTACTACAACAACACATGCGTGCTTTGCGGAATGGCTGTGGGCACCCCTGATATAAAGTATATATATTCTTGATCAGCATCAACAGCCGAGACGATATAGACTTGTCCGTCTGTCCGTCCGTCCGTCTGTCCGTCTGTCTGTATGAACACCTAGATCTCAGAGATGGTAAGAGATAGAGGCTTGACATGTACTGGACAAATGCTTCTTTTATCTGCACGCAGATCAAGTTTGTTTCAAATTTTGGCCACGCCCCCTTCCCGCCCCCGCAATTTGGAAAAATTTATATCTCCTAGTTTTAAAGATAGAGATTCGTACTAGAGATAGTTAGTAATGAGCAAAATGAATCGATTTGCCGAAGGAAAATGATAAAGATCGATGAACGGTTCTCAAGTTATGAGCAAAAAAGCGAACAGCCCCCCCGCTACCACCGCTCCCACCCTAAAAAAAGGTGGCATACTTTGGTCACACTAAGGAGGGCAGGAACACTGTTAAACATGTTTTTCATGAGTAACGGTATATCGAAGGGGGGGGGGGGGGTCGGTAAGAGCCGACTTTAACTTACGCTCTCGTTTTTTGTGTTAACTAGTTTTATTTTTGCCTAGATAAGTATAATAATTTAAAAAATCGTCGATCTAAAAACAGAAAACATCCAAATCAACCTGATAAGCTATTTACAGATATAACAGACGGGTGCAATATTTCAGGTGCCTCTTTATCGGTGACAAAATGTAAACATATGCATATCTGCAGGAAAATGAATTGTGTTAGCCAAGTATCACCACGCACAACTAGCCCAGAAACGGTTAGGGAATCAAAGCTCTTAGGTCTATCATTTGACGAAAATACAAAATGGAAACCGCACATCAAACATTACAGAACGCACTTAATTAGTCCCTGAACATAATAAAATGCCTATCAATTGAAAATTTAACTGCCTTCCACACACGTTAGTCCAAATGGTCAGAAGCATATGCTTAGCAAAATAGACTACGGATTAACCATCTACGGACTAGCACCAAAAACAACATTAAAACCAATAAAACTTTAGGAGCATTTTGCTCAACACCACTAAACAACCTATATTTCGAAGCTAAGCCCTGTGTAACCAAAGTTTGTCTAAAGAACCACCCCCCTAGCACTTTAAAGAAGAAACAATAGATACGCACCTTAGATCCTTTATCAAATCGAAAAGAGGCAAAGACATCTTTCTAAGAGAGTTTAACGAAACAAAACACAAGCATGTATTTATGTACACCGACGGATCTTTAAACAAAGAAGTAACAGGATATGCAATAACCACTGATAAGGAAGTCCTTAAGCTCGTGATTTTGCCCAGCTATTCATCTGTGTATACTGCGGAGATAATAGCTTTACTAGAAGCAGTACAAATGGCAGTCCAAAAAAACAGCGAAAATATGCATATGCTTCGACTCATTAGCAGCTGTCGATGCTGTTCAGAACATAAGCAATTCGTTCTTTTATCCAGCAACTATCAGAGCTCTCCTAATAAGATTTTTCCCAAAAATTAAAATCCTTTGCATACCGAGTCATGTCGGAATATTAGGGAACGAATATGCTGACGAAGCAGCGAAAAAAGCTACAACATCACCTCGTATCATTTCTTCAAATATTAATAAAACAGACATTAATATATACATTAAACGCGCCTTCTCAAACAATAACATAAACCTAATTCAGCACACTTTACCCTGGTATCAGTCCTTAAATTCGATCAAAACCAATATCGACCACTACCTTAAGCAGTCACAAATCAGTCGCCGACCAAAAATAACTTGTAAAAATTATAAGACTTAGACTCGGACACATACAAGGCTCAAATACGAACATCGGTTTTTACAAAACAATAGCAACTACCTGCCACCTGTGCAACTCAACTGAACCTCTGAAAATAGAGCACGTCCTAAACGAGTGGCTTTCGGGGCAAAAAAAATTCTGCTTCCCAACCGAAACCTAACCTCCCTCCTTACAGATCCTTCTCCAAAAAACCTTGTAGATATAATTAAATTCCTTAAATCATCTTTTATTATTTATATGCTTTACTTACTATTAATTTTAATATACAATAGCACACCTTTATTTTCAATCAAATTGTAAAAAAAATTAAAAGAATCAGCCGAAAGCCACAGTAGCTATGGCAGTTCCCTTTGGAGCTGTAGTTTTAACTATGTTTACAATATATAAATAAATAACAAATTTGAAAATTTACCTATGGAATTTACTTCTTTTAAATTATATATAAACCAAAAAAGCTGTTTAATAAATAACATTAAATAATAAACATTGTTGTGTGAGCAATTC
>JAEIFU010001801.1:0-57951 GCA_018904235.1 Lordiphosa stackelbergi | reverse complement strand
GGCAGCCTGTTGTTAAGGATAACCATCCGTCAGACCGATCCGTACAGCAATACTAGAGTGTGCACAGAAAATGTAATCAGGATGTAAAAGCTTTAAGGAAAGAAAAAACTTTTATTAGTGCTATTCTTAGGCAATCGAACCTCAACCTCCCATAAAGAAAACACTTTCTGGGCTGCACCACTAACGGCTACATTTTTGTTAACCATTGCAATATCTGGTGTTGAAAATTATATGTCGTTTTACTTGTTGATCCCCCTTTGTTAGAAATTAAGACCTTTACTGGATTTGGATGATTTGGAACCGTCACAGATGGGAATGGCAGAGAGTCAAGGTTTGTTAAAAAAGACCAACTTTTAATTTTGCGGGATACTATTTTTTTAATGTCGGTACACCTTCTCTCAACGTGATATGCACCCCAAGATGAGCACAATCATCCACTTTCAGGACTTATTGTAATATTACATTTGTATATGGTTATATAAATTGCGACCGAAGCACCATCCTCCCAATTCAAGCGGCTAGAGATCATGACTGGTCACGGGCGTGAATATTTTTGAGGTTATGTACTTAGTTGTAGTTTCCTCGCCGGCGGTACATTGTAGATTTTATCCTTCGCCGACTCGTCTACTCGGCTCAAGGTGACCCCCAAATCAGCACGCTTCTCAGCCGTGGTCGATTAATGAAGTATAATTTTTAAAGTGCGAATGCACATTACATTATTTTCTGATTGCGTTAACAAGGATGGGGTATACAACGCTAAGGCGGTAAGAAATTTTTAAATGAGAACTTTATAAAATATGTCAAATATATATATTTACTTAGTTCTGCTTTTGATCTTAGCAACAGTAGCACTGAGCTAGAGCATTCGACCGAGAAGCGTATGGTTCCGGAGTTCAAATCCCAGTAAAGTTATGTTTAGTAAAAAAAATTTCAGAGTTCTTTCAACACATTCAAAGATGTTTCAGATGTTGCAGTGGTAGGGGTAGTAATGTATAGAGAAACAAATGTGGGATATGAAAGTAAAAACAAAATATATTTTTTCCTTTCTTGGCCTTTAAGGATAAAACCCACCTGGTCGATGTATAGTCCATACCGTGCCCGCCAAGGCTTAATTCCAAACAGCTTCCTGCTCTGGTTGGACACTTTTTGTCTGACCGCTGGCGGCGGTGTCCGGATGCTCTCATGACATCCCATATAGTGTCTTTGGTATGAAAGCTGGCATGGGGGCTGGCAAATGCGGGCTTCAGCAATCCGGGATGACATTCTCCGCCGGCTGGCGACCTCCCGAACTACAGGGTTTTAATCGTGCAGCACAACAATTATTATAGCCCTCAAGGGAAATTATTGAGTTAACTTAGTCATCGTCTAAAGATATGGCAATTTTCTGATGTCAATATATTTGTATAATCAAACTGAAAACATGTCCCTGAATTTTTTTTTTTATTTTTTAAATGCGAATTTTATAGCTCTTGGTTAGCACTATAATCTGTGTTAAGATCGATTTTTGGGCATTTGTTCATTTTCAAGATAATACAAAAATAAGGCATTCGCACGCGACACAGACAGAAGTCACTTTTTTCGGTAACTAGTTCAAGCACTGATTTACGAAACATGATGGAAAATTGTAATGCAATTAATTTTAAAATGTTATGTATTGATTGTTCTTAATAATGCATTTCGTTTGACTTCAAAATATTGGCGTAGTTTTTTTAAATTGAATTTGAATCACTGTCGCACGCTACATGTCGCACGCGACATTTTTCTTCCATCATAATTTTTATGTGCTTCTCGTTATAATGCGAAGCAAAAACTTACAGTTTATTGCATTGCCATAGTTTGTGATGGTCTTTACTTATGTATACCCCTTTACCAGTTGAACGATTGTAGATAGCGAAAGTAAACGTAATCTATACTACTTTTCCCGCAATTAAGCAAATATCAATGTCAAAATGAGAAAATTGCGTTAGCACGGCCAGGAAACTGAATATATCCAATTGGGTTATTAGTAAATGTAATATTACCGCACATAAGTTTAATTTAATTTTTCCTATGAAAATTGATAAAATATTGTGTTTTTAACCACTTTTAATTTTTTGGCCCAGGTTGACTCAGGAAATGCCCATATGCATTTGAAGCACATGAGCAACCTTTCATCAACATTATATACTTTATAGTTGCATTCCTTTATGCTCTGCAGTTGGGATTTAAAAGTTCTACTGCTCTGATCCATATTCGTTTCTTGACTTCTCTTCTTGAATGATAGTCAGATTAAGGAATTTCTATATTGTATGTGTGTCGTTAAAAACGACTTAATTTGTTGAACCGAACTGAATTTTAAAAGTAGTCCGGTTCAATTCAGGTTCATGAGTCAAAATATTGAGGTTCGGTTCATGGTCCGGTCTACCGACCAAACCCGAACCGAACCGGTCGCGGGTTCGTCTGGTGGACCGGTTTGCAGCTTTGTTTAAAATAGCTCAAGAAGGCCCTTTTGTACACAATAATTTTTATCCTTATTTCTTACCTTTATAGTACCGCGAATTCAATGACTTGGAAACCGCGAACCAAGATGATCAATCAAGGCTATCGGTTGCACATCTGTTGAAATAAACTTTAAACAATACATACATCACCCGTTATGATGGATGAATAATATTATTTTGAATGAAGCTTGACATTAGTTATATAATAATCACCACAGGTCTTCATTTAGGTGCTTTACCAAAACCTTTTCATTACATCAATCAAAATTAAGATCGCGAATTCTTCGGTACCATCGAATCCTCAGATCACCCTAAATAACCCGACGCGCTTCGCTGCGCCTTCAACAGTATAGAACCAAACAATATTAGATATAATAATACCCCGTAGAACCCAGAAATCGAACTTTGCTGATGGGTTTTCCCTCCAACTCCCACCCCCATCCCACCCACATCCCACCCACATCCCACCCACATCCCACCCACATCCCACCCACCTCCCGCCCACTTCCCACATCCCATCCACTTCCCACCCACATCACACAATCCTACCCACTTCCCGCCCACATCCCACCCACTTCCCATCTGCATACCACCCACATCCCATCCACATCCCTCCCACATCACACCCACATCCCACCCACTTCCCAGCGGGCATCCCGGCGGTATTTCCAACATCGGAAAATGAAAACACAAATGAATTCTCATTTTGACCTTACAAACCGAGTTTCAAGTTAATCGGATGAAAAATAGCTATTTTGCATGTAGAATTTTCCGGGCATTTTCACGCCTACGCGGATTTTCCGACATGGCAAAATCACATTTCAAATTATTTCGAATTCTGTCCTTACAAACCGAGTTTCAAGCCAATCGGGTGAAAAATTGTTTTTTCATGCAGAATTTTCCGGGAAATTTTCCGACCGTTGGGTCAAATTTTCCAACATCGGAAAATCACATTTCAAACTATTTCGTATTCTATCCTTACAAACCGAGTTTGAAGCCAATCGGATGAAAAATAGTTTTTTTCATGCAGAATTTTCCGGCCATTTTCCTCGTGGGCGGATTTTCCAAAATCGGGAAAACACGTGTCGAATTATTTCGCGTACTTTGCATACAAACCAAGTTTCAAGTCAATCGGATGAAAAATAACATTTTTCCCATACAAACTTTTCCGACGCTTTTCCGACTTTTCCGGGTGGAATTTTCCAAAACCCCGTCTTAGTACGCACTTTCACCACTAACAGAAACTCCTGTCCAAATTTCAGCTTTCTATCTCTTACCGTTTAGGCTGTGCGATGATTGCCAATCAGTCAGTCAGTGAATCAGTCAGTGAATCAGGACACTCTCTTTTATATTTATAGAGATAGGGTCAAAAAAGATAATCAGAATGCACGATCTATGACTGTCGGCATACGCTCTTATATAGTCAATGTCAAAAAGTACTTCATAGTGCTCAAAAATTAAATTTAACTTGATAAAGAGGCCATATAACTTATCCAGGTACCTACCTACTTTGATCAAATTTCAGACATTTTGATTCTGCTGGCTGCGGTTCAAAATTTGTTCAAATTCAGAGCGAATTACTGAATCGAAACCAACGAACCGCTAATGAACCGCTGAACTAAATCAGTCTTAATTCCCAAACGGTTTGCCCAAATATTAAACAATAGATACAATTTTATATAACTTGATTTGAAGAGCTAAACAATCAATTTACAAATAAATTGCTTTAAATTTGCAATCATAAATCAACTCAAAATTTCAACTTTAATTTAATTACAAAATGCATTAAAAAAATCTACATTCATGAAAAAAACAATTTTTTATATTTTTTTGGAACGCAATTAAACCAACTAAATATAATAATTATTTGTGCGAACACAAAAAAAAACTTCTATTGACAGTTGTGACAGCTTCTGGCTAAAAAGGGTAAAATATTACCGGCAAGAGCACGTGCCAAAACCATTTTGTTATTCGCATTTATGCGACTTAAAAACTCACTCGAAAGAGCAAAAGCTGTTCTATAATAATTTTAAATCACCGCCAGACATGTTGGCGGCGGCTTTAACATTTTTTTTTTTTTTTTGCTGCACTCAAAGAAAAATGCTTTTTGTTTTAACCAGTTTTTTTCCGTTCGCTTGACTGTGCGAAAAATTAATTAAAATATGGCATATTAAAGCTGCCAAAAAAAAAAGAGAGAAGAATCCGTTGGCAGACACCGCGTATGCTTGATATTTTTTTAAATCCCTCCGGTGATTTATTTCACAGGGCTTAAATCCGATTGAAAGGTATTTCAAAACGTTACAAAAACATTTTATTCATCATTTTATTTAATTTATTTAATTGCTTCATTATTCTGAAGAAATACATAATTTTTTTTCGTATTGTTTTGGAACAAAGCCATAAAAATGCAGCGTTAAATTTGTAAATTGTTTGCCAGCAACAATCAGACAACAAATGACTGGCTTATTAGTGTCTTGCCTGTGGCTGGGTGTTAAAACTAAACTAGAAAATTGCTGGCTCGCGTGTCGGTTGGCATTACCACCACCGTCGCCCTTGCCGCCGACCGAAAAGTTTCAGTTTTTTTGTTGTGGTTCTGCTTCTTCTGCCTGGAGTTTAATCAATAAGTTTTTGTTCTTTTGTTGTTGGTGGGAATTTAGCTACTGTATTTTGTACTTTTTTGGGGGTTCATGCCTGCAGGATAAGCTTAAGTAGAGCGATAAGCGTTTAAATAGCGTTCAAATTTTGTTGATGTAAAATTATGCCAAAGTGGATTTTGAAACATGACCAAAGGCGTTGGGTTGTAATAACTTTTTAACACAAGTGAAAGGAAATGTAATTGATTCAATAAATTGGCAGAAGGAATTTGAATTTAAAGTTGGAAAACATTCAATATGGCGGCCGTGCAATATGATCGACGAAGTCTCTGCCTGCGTACAATATACACATGCAAATGGCATAAAATCTCTGCGCTTATCTGCGTACAACACAACCAACAAAAGTAATACAAATTGTCATTGTAACTATATAAAAACGAAAAACCAAAAGGCAACACATAAAAATAATTTCAAATAAGCAGCCAGCATGTAGCGGAGTAAGAGAGAAGTGCCAGCTAGCAAATATAAATGAAAATGTTTTTATTTTTCCCTTTTTTATTTTGCCACAGAAATGAAAACTATTGAATGTCAAACAAAAACGTGCAATCGCAAATCGACATCGACAAACCCAAACACACACACAGACACACACAGAGACACCGATAGAGAGCGTAGCATAGCATACACCGCGTATACTTAACCAAAATATTTACTCGCACAAAAATTGTTGTGTGTTGGTTTGGTTGGTTGTTCGGTTGGTTGTGCTCTGCTGTATACATTGCAGATTAAATGGTTTTCATGTTTATTCCACAAATACTTTTGTTGTTATTCCTTGCTAGTTGCAGTTGGTGTTGTTTTTTGGTGTGGTATATGGAATAAATATATATTCCATTTTGAGTCGATCACATTTACAAGTATAATTAAGAAGAGCTTAGCATTATAACTGAAAATAGATTCTATGCGTATTATGAACAATAAATGAGAAGATTTGAAGATGATGATGTTGGAATCCCCAACACAGTTGGTTTTATGAGTCTTACAAAGGGCAAGGAATTCGCTTGAAGCACGAAACTAAAGCTGCAAAAGACACTTTTGACTGCTGATGGGCCGGTAAATGGAGAGGACAAAAAAAGTTTCTCTCCTTTTTAAGAGGGTGCCAAATTTTGGAATAAAAAAGCGAGAACATTGGACTCAAAATTGGCACAAACAATTTTGCCAAAAACAATGCATGAACGGTTTTTCTCTTTGTTGTACAATGTTTTCACTTCAAGAACAATTTTTGAAACGAAAACTCAATTCAGTTGATATTGTTTCCATTTTAAGAACTGTTTTGAGTTGAAAATTGGTCCGAAATTGATTGATAACATTGTTCCGTTTTTTAAATTTTTTTTTTTTTTTTTTTTTTTTTTTTTTTTTTTTTTTTTTTTTTTTTTTTTTTTTTTTTTTTTTTTTTTTTTTTTTTTTTTTTTTTTTTTTTTTTTTTTTAAACTCAAGTGGAAAAAATTTGGGATTGCACTTGACCAGGGTGTGAACGGTTTTCTCACGTTGGGGTGTGGAATAGGGAACGGGATATACCTCTTTAATTGGAGAGGGTATATTAAAATTGTCCGGATGTTTGTAACGCACAGAAGGAAGCATCTCCGACCACATAAAGTATATATTCTTGATCAGCGACGAGCTGAGTTGATATAGCCATGTCCGTCTGTCCGTCTGTCCGTCCGTCTGTCCGTCTGTCCGTGTCTGTCTATCTCCCTCCGTCAGTTTTAAAGCTATCTTAACCAAACTTTGCACGAAGTCTTTTGGTACAAATACGCTGCACATTTGTCGGAACTGGCCGGATCGGATGACTATAGCATATAGCTGCCATAGGAACGATCGGTTGAAAAAGTAGTTCTAGTGAGAAAAACTTTTTTTGTTTTCAATGCTATCGCTACCAAACCTCGTATTTATAAGTTTTTTATGCTTTCACATAATTTCAGCAAGTTTTATGCAAATCGGGCAACTATATAGTATAGCTGCCATACAAAAGATAGATCTGAAAAAAAGTTTTAGTATGAAAAACTTTTTTGTTTGCAATGCTATCGCACTCAGCCCTCGGATTTTTAATTTTTCTATGATTTCTCATAATTTTACAGAGATTTATCAAAATCGGACAAATATATAGTATAGCTGCCATACAAAAGATAGGTCTGAAAAAAATCTTAGTGAGAAAAACTTTTTTGTTTTCAATGCTATCGCTCCCAAAATTGTTGCTGATCAATATTATGTGCTACCACACAATTCTGTCGAGTTTGATCTAAATCGGATGACTATAGCATATAGCTGCCATAGGAACGATTGGTCGAAAAAGTAGTTTTAGTGAGAAAATCTTTTTTGTTCTCAATGGTAGCGTTTTTATACTTTCCAGTTATAAATATTATCTTCGACAAAAACTGGCAGGTATATATCATGCTCCAAGGGTATATAAACTTCGGTCGAGCCGAAGTTAGCTTCCCTCTATTTAAATTTGTTCGGGCTTGACTGGGAATTGAACCCGGTATCTTATGCACTTAACGTATGGAATGACGCTTCAGCACATTGAGCCGTTGTACACTTTTGCAGATTCACATCTAGAGGGCTACTTATGATTGGTTGAGCTGACAAGAGAGACTCGCCTTCACTTGCTCTCTCTCTCTCTTGTTTATATTTCTGTTGAAAATCGATTTTGTTGTTGCTTAAAGCAAATATTATTCGATTGAGAACAACATTTGGAATTTTCGTTCTCAAGAATTTTGACACCATCTTGTTCTTATTTTAAGTTGAAAGCAACTTATTTTCTGAACTGGTATTTTATTTATTTAATAGCTACACAGGAAGAGATTTGTAGAAGAAAGACACTGAATGCTCGAGTTAAATGTTGAGCAGTTGTACCCCAAAGTACTCTAGGTCCAGTAACTGACTGAGATAATGGTTTTGTTTTATGTTTTGGTTAAATGTGACGCCATATGAACTGTGCGAAGTAAAGCCCAACGCCGATATGCTGTACACCGTAGGATTATGTTATGTGGGGGAGCTGTTCCTTTGTTATAACTCGACTATCCATAACTCGACAAGCTTTTAAACCTGGCGGATCGATAAATAATGCTGATTACTAGACAGCGGATTTAATGCAACTTTTTAAATAAAGGCAGATTGAGGTGAAAATTTGGATTTATACTAATTAAATAACCCACTTTCCATTGAAAACTGCATATTCAATATATACAAATGCAAAATATGCAAAAATATGAAAAAATAGCAAAAAAAAAATATGCAAAATATGTAAAATGTATAACAAATAAAAATTATTATAAAGATTAGAAAAATGGCCAATATAGACGGTTAAATAGAAATTGAAAACGATCAAATATAGCGAAAGTTAAACATTTTCATATAAGAATTTAATGGTCCAACACCGCAAAATTAACCGAAATTTCATATGAGTATTTAAAAACCGCAGGCGTTGGCAAATGAAAGGTTTATAATTTTTTATCGTAAGAGCTAAGATTATTATGAAGATTTAATAGACGGCAGTAGTGAACGAGTAAATAATGTAAGGGTACAAATGGTCAAAAAAATCGCGAAATATCAAAAATTCACATTTGAGTTTCATAAGTATCATAAAGACGCGTAAACCGGCAAGTAAAACGGAGGAGTAGATCAAGTGGCCAAGAAAATCAAAGGACCGAAGATAATCGTGAAGATTGGATAGTGATTACTAGATATGTATATCTAAACCAAAACTGGAAGCCGGTCCAGAACCGGTTTGGTTCGGGCTTATTTGGTCTTTCCAACCGGACCAAATTCTAAACCGTCTAAGTCTATGATTTACCGAAACAGAAACCGAAACGAGTCAGCTCTGTTTGGAAAATACAAACATCCTTCTAACAAACAAACATACTTCTTACGATTTTATACAATTTTTTGAATATTTTTGAACATACTCAAATATGTGGCTTTTGTTTTTGGCCGTTTAGTTGTATATTGTGGTGTAGATTGGGGTTTTTATTCGGCCGTCTTCCCTTCCTGCAGTCAAAACACTTTTCGGCTTAGGTTTTCTCCTACGCGTTTCGGCAATTATATTGCCTTCCTCAGGGAGTCTGTATATTTTCAAAAACATGAATACAATTAGACATACATATTTTTTACATATTTCTTAATTTTTAAATACCTATTTTAGTGGACGTCATTGTTTTGTTGTATTGCACGATTGTTTGTCTCTGTTAGTAGTTTTATTCGTCATGTTTTTTTTTTTTTTTTTCAAATATTGTGTGATATATCTACAGAAGTTCCGTTTTGTATATCATATCCAAACTGAATATTAAGATTTTGAAAAGTTAGTTGCAACATGGCAAATCAAACCCCAAACATTTATGTACGATTTTTTTAAAAAGTACCAAGAACTTTTGAAAGGGGACGTATAATTGATACTAAAAGTAGCCCATATGACTGAAGTCAGTAGCTATTTATAGACATATCAAGTAGATGAGAAAATTTAATGGGCCGTTTTCGAAAAAATTAAATACGAGAATTTTTTTTTTGGCTCGATTTGTTGAAATTCATTGAAAATAAAGTTGAAAACGTTAGTTTGCTATGAACTAAGGTTCGAACCAGTACCTTAGGTTCGCTAGTTCAATAAACTGGTTCGCGAACCGACATATTTTAAGAAAAAAAGAGAAACGAAATGAAATTCCCCCTCAGTCTTTTCTCCCAATTAACGAGAGTTTATTTCGCTCTTTTCGTGCGTTTGCTTCCATGAGACCCTTTGCTGGGCAGAGTTTGCCTAAAGTGTCTTTTGAGCATGGATGTGTGTAGCGCGCTTGCCTCAGTTAACTGCAAGTGTGTATGCGTGCTTGAATGTTTTTGTTTTCCTTTGCTCTTTTACGATTTGACTGAAGTAAAATGTATAAAGCAAGAAGACAAACTTTGTGCTGACACTAGGATCGGTTTGCTTAGTTGATGTTATTTTAAGAAAGCTACGTGTGTCTCTCTCATTAAAAATTATGAAACTGCAAACAAGAGAAAAAACAAAATCAAGTGTTCTGTTGAGAGAGTGAGCTAGTCTGTTAAATTTGTCCCTGTCATTTCGAAGAGCAGACTGCATAGAAAAGATTGGTTGACCATAATTTCCGATCCTTTGGACCGAACCTTTTTGCAAAATTCTAGAGGTTTCCAGCCTTGATTTAATCTCCAAACATTTTACCTACAAAATTGTGGAAAATATGGGATTTTTGAAATATTGGAAGGAGGCACGAGGGATATGAAACTTGATCTGCCTGCAAGTAAAAGAAGTCTATGTTACATACATTTCAAGCCTCTAGCTAGTACCATTTCTGAGATCTGTAACATACTTTTTCACCAACTATAAAAAGCCTTTAGCTCATTTTTACAGCTACTAAATTCCTAGCTAAGCAGAAATTCCCTCTTTTTTGGGCTAGAATTAAAGTTAGGCTTTGGTCTTAGGATTTCTTTTACATATTTTGGTTCTTAATCCTAATCTTTCTTTAAATCTCGTACACTATTTTTCTTCTCTTTAAAAATCTATAGAATTCACTTCCTAATTTCATTGCATTTGAGTATTTTTAATAGCCAATAGCCTTGTGAAATGGCCATCGATCAATGTGACCACAATGACCTTGACGATGGTATGTTTTTTTTTTTTTTTGGCAACCAAGTGAAACAAATGCGTTTCATTTTGTACGGCAAAGAGCAGACGCCGTTGTAAGTGCCCAGACATCAGAAGACGTTGCCTGTCGATTCTTTGTCTTTTCTTGTCTAGCCGCAAAAGCTGAAAAAGCTGAAAAAGCTTTACGCTGTCATTGTTTAATTAACGCAGCAAAAACTCTGACTATGTATTTGTCTCTGTGTGTGGTGTGTAGCAAGATCCCTTCAATGCAATTTGGCAAAGAAATGGCTTGGTTTCAGGCTAAATAAACAGACAAATGCCTAAACATTTGTCGCTGTCTTGATGGCGGAGCTCTAAGCTCTTCCTTTGAGTGTTGTTCTACTAATGCATTGAATTAATTACCAGGGGCAGTTTGATAACTCAGTGTCTGCTGCTTCTAACAACTAACAATTGTGACAAGAACTGTGAACTTTTAGAAGCTTCAACTTACTTTATGATGGGAACCAAAAAAGTTTTTTGAGCTGCATTTTTGTGTTGAACAAGTTGAAAAATTTTCTTTTAGACTTTACCATATTTCTTTATATGTAAATCAGTAGTTTTACTACAATTTATTGCGGCGCACAACAGCAACTTTCCTTGCCAACACATTTAAGATTCATTCCGGAGGGGGCGGCAAAAAAAAGAAGTAAAATCTGCAAAACTTTTACACGCTATTCTGGAAATGTTTTTTTTGCGTCTTAAAAAGTTACAACTTGTACGACGTTTCTAATCTCTGTTAAAAAAGCTGCCAAAACATGTCACATGGCACCCTCAAAACTGTTTCTCCCCTCACTTCTGCTGCTGCTTCAAGGCTTAAATGAACCTTTTGGCTTTTGAGTTGTTTTTACTTGCTGCCGAATAATTTACACACAGCACAAACTTTTGACTGGGAGAAAACAAGAAAATGGATAAGTAAAAAGAAGAAGAGAAAAATTTTCGTAGGTTTTTGACCAAAACCGCAAAAGGTAAGAAAAGTTATACAACAATTTTTTAGAAATAATCCGTAGAGAGAGATTTTTATCTTATTAAGCTTGAAATGTTCTCTCTTATCTCGACTGACAATCTGAAGAAGCAGCTGTTTGACGCAGGTAACGCGAAGTTATTCCCTGCTTTTAGGCCTCCTGCTTAATTTTCATCTTTGCTTTGGACATTAATTCAATTAACTGAGAGCTAAGCTTTGCACCTGTTTGGAGATTTTAATGGTTAGTCTCTAAAAAAAAAGTTCTTACTCTCCCTTCTCCTGGAAGGCGTGAAGATTTTTGGCTAATTAAAGTTGTTTGGATGTGGGGGTTCCACTTCATTTCTGGACAACCCGCTGAATTTTTATGAGTTGTTGAACTTACCTGAAATGAAAAAGTTGAAGAAAACGATGAAAAAGAAGCATAAGTAATTAGCGAAAATTAGCAAGAAAAAAGGTGAGGTTATGGTTATGGGAAAAAAGCTGGCAGGTATTAAAAAAAAGGTATATGATGATGGAAGTTTGGCTATTATGAAACTTGAATCAAGCTTTGACCCTACTGCAACGCTAAGAATCTACAAATAATATGTGTTCGCTGTAGAAAAATGAATTTGTGGCCCAAATAGATTTTCAAAACTAAATAAATCACAAATTTTGTCATGACCGTTAAATCGTTAAGACCGATTTTATACCTCATTTTCAATACTTTTTACCAGAGATTATGTTCAAAGATAATTGATCAGTATATGTAAAGTAAAAATACAATTTGTTTGCCCTCTGCAATATGTTCAAAGATATTTGAACAGTGCATTTAAAGACCGCTACCTGCGGTCGCCTCAAGCCGAGGCGCACAAAAATAGAAATTAGAAACTAAAAACTAAGCAACCCCCAAGAAGGGACACATCTGTTAGTAATAAGGCATTTCTCTGCTTGGGGTAAAACCAAAAAATGTATAAAAGGGAAAACTCAATACTTTAAAATATTCAGCTTCTAGAGAGCTATTCCTCGCACCATATATGCGTTCGAACCGTAACCCGTACCGCTAAAAACATTTAAAATGGAAACCAAAACGTAACCATACCCGATATGCGCCGTATGTTAATGGGCTAACTAGGAAGTGCCTGGAAAGTATCTTATATACATTGATGCTAAACAGTCATATATGAAGCTTGGTACTCAGACGCTGGAAATTTTGTCGGAGCGGAAATTGTTTGATAATTTCCAGAGCCGCTCCGACAAGGTAGTGTGACCAGGCAACAGGCAACAACTTTCGGATGCATTTTGTGTGGGGCTGGAGGTTTTTGGAGGAGTTTTGGAGACATACTGCTATAACGACAACCAAAAACGCTTCGGAAGTTTAGAATTATCACATTAAACCAGAGGTAATATACATAGCCACAGCCAGCTCCATGGACCGGAGGCGGAAATGTTTGTAAAATAAAATGTTTTTGTGTGGAATGGAATGTGTTGCTATTTTTTTTAGCAAAGAAACAATTAACTTTGTGTTTAATTTCGAGACGGGCGTTTTTCAATTCCCTATCACAAGTGCGAAGGCCATTGCCAGTTTTGGCTTTTGCGTAGTACTCTATCTAACTCTGTCTCACTTTGTCGTATGCGTGCTTATAGTGGAATTAATAAGGTGAAGCCAAGCATACATATATTGGCCCTCAGCAGAGGCTGACGGCTTCACCTTGTTAATTCCACAATAAGCGTGCTTAGTTAAACGAAATTGAACATGTTCGTTTGTTAGAACGATCACACACGCACTCGCATGATGGACAGCATTAATTCGATTGAATTATCTGGGGAATATGCCCCAATTCAACTTTGACGGAAATTTGCAGTGCAGTATACGCGTATGGGATCATTAATTACGGGTATCACGTGCCTAAAAAATCTGAAAATTAAACAGTTCTACCGGAAACCCGAAACAGAATATGGCTAATGACCGTAACCCTAACCGTAACCTATATCTCACAACCGTAATATAACCGTAACCGAAAAAAGCGATCGGCCAAAACAGTAACCGTAACCCAAACCGTTATTCGTTTCGGTTTTAATCCCTGCTTTTTACATTTGTAGTCTTTGGAATTAACGCCGACATGTAAATATATTGATATTTTAGTATTAAAGTATTTTTGAAACATCGAAGGATGGTCACACCGTAGGCAGAGATTGTACAAGATGGACGAATACAGACAGACAAATAATAACCTGTGAGTAGGGATAATCCGCTAGAGACTGTGTAAGAAAAAAACCGAGCGTAAATATAAAACCGTGTGTTAATAATTAAAAAAAAAGATAAACCCATGTTTAAGGGGGGACATCTAAGTGGCTCAAAAAAAAAGTGGATTTTCAGAATTTTTTTTGGCCAAATGGAAGGGCCAATCGAAAATTTGTGAATGAGGTATTATAGATACATTTACTCGAAATGGTTTTCGATTTTTTGTATCAAAAACAAAATGTCGGTCGTGCATCATTTCTCCGTAGACCCTATTTTTCCGTGGACATAAATCAAGCAAATCTTAACCGAACAATCTGAAATTTCGTCAGTAAATCGGAAATACCTATGGCTATCGATCCTCGTAGGATTTTTTCGATATTTTGATTTATGTCGAAAAAATCCTACGAATTCTACTGCCCACAATACAAATATTGCACAAAGATCTGAATTCTTCTTCATGAAATCCCACATTACTCGTCAAGACCGCAAAAACTTATCGGAATTGATTTATTTTCTCGCAGCGGCAAGTCGAAAAAGTTTGTCGTATAGATAAAGAAAATGCAAGCTTTTCACAATTCCGACTATTTCATTTTTGATCGTTAAGCTTATTCTGTTGTTTCTTATACCGGAAACTAAGAAATGAAAAAAAAAAAAAATTAGGAATTTTATTAGCATTTCAGAAATTAAGATGGCTTAGGCTTAGTTGATATTGCATTCCAGTTTGACACGGTTCCACAGTGGGTTCCAATTCTTGCCAATAATAATAAAGTGAAAAAAGAGGGAATTGTTTTTTGTTCACTTGTTAAAAAGTTTGGATACTGAGATGATTTTTGTATACTGAAAACCAATTAAAATCTATTAATGTGTGCCTTGTTATTTGGCACTGTTTCGGCTTAAATTGTTTGTTCCCTTAAATCTTATTAATGTATGACTTCCAAACTTAAACTGAACCTTAATGAACAATAGTTTTTTAAGGTTCGTTTTAAAAAATGACTCAGGTTACGCTTAAGAGCTAAGCACTCAGACCAACTAAATTTTCCTACAGCCAAATTGACAGCTTATTACGATTGCGGTGAGTGTAGGTCCAGTTTGACCCCTCAACCCCAAAATACCACCATTCAACAGCTTAAGACCATCAAAAGTCAAACGGCCACACTGTTTTTGTTAGCTGTGATTTGATTGCATTTGAATTTAGTTAAGTAATTTTTTTTAATATTTTGGCATATTTGGATAAAATGTAGAAAACAAAAGTCATGGACAATGTGAATCAATCATGTGAGTTTCGCATTTCTTTTACATAACATTTATATCATTTTACCAGGGTAGGAGGATTTGTGCAATCATTGAGAATAGTGACGCAACTGTCTTAATTTATACGCGCTTGGCGAATAGGCAGGGGAAGAGAAAACTCGGTTGGACTGTTTCTGACAAAATGTTTACAAAACATCTGTTCCAATTGTCTCAAATGCTCTAAATAAATAATTTTCATTTAATTCAGCTGATAAAATCTAAGGCAGAGGTGCCTAGAGCCAGCCTACGGCATCGTAGGCAGCAATGCACATAAAGAAATTGTTTCTAGAGCTGAAACAACCACAAGAAATAGAAAGAGAGTCCATTAATGGGCGTGTGCTTGCTCGTGGCTGTCTGATATAGACGAAATAATTCGTCGCCAATAACAAAATCGACCACCAATACATATTTGTTGTTGCCTTCGATTTTGCAAGACGATTTTGCATAGGAGAGAAAGAGAAGATAGAAACATATGAAGTTATTGTGGCAATTTACTTCGACTTGTCTGTGTAGATGCCTATGCGCGCGACCATAGATATGCGCAAAACAACAACGAATGCGAGTTGAGCGCATAGGCCTTGGGCAGTCCTGATGTAAGTAAGGTAAGCAACCTTATGCTATTTAGTTGAGGAAGCGAACCTTAGCTCTTACAAAGATTTAAAGCTCCGCTTGAAAAAAAAAATCGTAATATTTATTAAATAAATTTCTGATCTGAAAAGTCGGTTTAACAACACTTTTAAATAGAACAAAATATGCCATATATCAGCTTGCTCTGATGTCTATAACAAGGACAGCAGCAGTTATTTGCAAAACCTTTTAAATTAAAAGTCAATACCAAAGTAATTTTTTCTTTCTTTCTTTATTCAACGGTTGAGTACAATTTCAGGGTTATCTTGATTCAATAAACTCAGTTTTACGGACTTAAACTCATTTAAAATCAACAAAAAATATAAAATAATTTTATTTCGCCAAATGCACAGAGCGATCAGGCTTAACATAATCAAGTTAAACTAAGGCAGTTAAATTAAGCTTTCATTTAATTTAAGTTAACGTTTTTTTTTTTACATAATTTGCAAACTATTTTGCCCCTGGGATGGTCGTATAATCCTTTCGAAATTGGTTCATGTAACTGTAACTGACCACACAGTCCCAGTTAGCAACTGCGTTAACCACTTTCACTGTCACTAGCCGAGTTTAATGCACTTCGCTGCCATTCGCCTGGTTGATGTTTGCAATTTTCCACTGGTTATTCCGGTTCTTCTAATGCGCGCCGGTCTGTGACGGCAGCGGCAACGCCAACGATGCGAGAGGCATTCGGCGGTGTCATAATCAGCCGCCAGACAACCCAGAGAGCGCTTGGCCAGCCAGAGCCTATCAAAGAGGCACCGAGACACGTTGAGAGGGCTTTGAGCTCAAGTGGTGGATGACTTCAGTTTCAGCCTCGACTCAAGGACAAATCGCTTGAAGCGTGCAAAAATATTTCAAAGCCAAAGAAACGTTCTTGTTTTTTTTTTGTTATGGTTTCTCTTTTAAATTGAGGCAAATACTTGTACCTTCAGTTGATTAATTACAGCCCAAAGTATAAGCTCGGATGATTGACTTATTAGAAAAATCGAAAGAGGAAACAACAACAAAAACAAGATAATTAATAATCAAAGCATTTAGAGATTGTAACTAAATATGTGAAGAACCCAAAATTTGGGTTTCAATTTCGTTCGTTTTTGGCGGGCCTAATGATGGTTTCGTTTCGGGGGCCTCCTCCTCTCTGACAGCAGGAAACCCTCACAATTATTATTTTAATTAACCTAATGAACTGACAGAACAAGCAAAGTTTGCTTACCATGGCAAATGGATTTAAATGGTATTTTGGTTTTTTTTTTGCTTTACAAAATTTAATGCTGGTCAGTAGAAAATAAAAGAAAATAATTGATTTTAGTTGAGCGGAAATTGATGTTTGATATTGGTGGACGAAAATAGGAAGGTTCTTATGTTCAATTGGAAAGAACTTCAAAGATTTCATTTGTAGTCTTTAGAATTATTAGAAAATGACTGACATGAGGTGAATATGTACAGATATATTGATATTTTAGTGTTAAGGTATTTTTAAGACATTGAATGATGGTCACACCGAAGACACTGTAAATAAAATGGACGAGACAGACAGATATGGACAAACCGTGTAGAGATAACCCTTATAGAGAACATTGTAAAAAGAAAACCGTGTAAATAGAAAGATGTGTAAATCGAAAACCGTGGAAATAGGGTGTAAACCCACGGTTGAACATTCCTAAATCACACAGTCAAAAATTGTGCATATAGAGACATTGTAAAAAGAAAACCGTCTCAAATTTTAGAAAACCGTGTAAATAGAAAGCCGTGCAAATAAAAAGCCGTGTAAATAAAATACCGTATAAATAGAAAACCGTTTAAATATTGTGTAAACCCCCATTTACACATTCTTAAATCACACACAGTAAAACATTTGTGCATATAGAATTGTAAAAAGAAAACCGTGTAAATAGAAGGCCGTGTAAATAGAAAATCATGAAAATAGGGTGTAAACCCACGGTTGAACATTCCTAAATCACACAGTCAAACAATTGTGCTTATAGAAACATTGTAAAAAGAAAACCGTGTATGTAGACAGCCGTGTAAATAGAAAACCGTATAAATAGAAAACCATATAAATAGGCTTAAACACCCGTTTACACACTCCTAAATCACACAGTCAAACGCTTGTGCATATAGAGACATTGTAAAAAGAACACCGTGTAAATAGAAAGCCGTGTAAATAAAAAACCGTGTATAGAAAGAAAACCGCGAAAATAGTGTGTAAGCCCCGTTTGCACATTGCTAAATCACACAGTCAAACATTGTGAATAGAAAACCGTGTAAATAGAAAAACCGTGTAAATAGCCCGCATACACCTTTTAAAAACACACATTACAAAATTAAACAATAAAAATACATATAACTATAACTATAAAATTTATTTTTTTTTCAATATTCAAATTTATATTTGTTTATGTTTATTTACTTTTTCACATACACACCATCTTTTACTTTTTGGTAACCCCCCCCACCAAAACTACTTTTGGGTGCCCCTCTAAATTTAAACAGGGGGGGAACCCAAATCAATTGTAAACAAAGGAAATTAAAATTTGTTTACAATGGAGAACATTAAAATTTTTTTGATTATATGAAAAAACCAAACACAAAAATTAATAAAAAATTTTATAGAGGAGAGAAAAGCGAAAGATTTTGTTGGTTTCTTTCGTGACGAGCATTCCAGGCGAAATGCAGCCTTCTGCTCAAATTATCCAGCTACCATTTGAGCGGCTAAAATGTTTAAAATGTTGAATCTCAGCAACAGAGAAATGCGTCATTTTCAGATATTTCATCGTTGACAAATGTATCGGACTCCCCTTAGACGTTTCATTACATTTTGAAAAGAAGGAGTCAAAATCGTCCACAGATGTGTCGACACCAACAGCCGCTGATACAGGACGCGTCCCAAATAGCTCATTCATTTCGTTAAAGTGGGTGCATTTCTCCCATGCAGAATTTTTTTAAGCAACCGAAGATTAGTTTTTACTTGCTCGCTACATTTAAACATATTTTTAGTCTTTAAATTGTCGGAAAGAGTTTTGTATATGCCGTTGTTTCTTTTAGTTTTCCATCAAGCTTTCTTAATATTTTGTTTTCCTTTACTAAGCCAAGTAATTTGGCCACTTTATCGTCCGCCCAAAACAATCGCTTGCTCTGACAATCCATATTTATGGATATTTATGTGCTTGAAACTTCTTATTATGTGCGCAAACAATTGGCTAAAATTTATGAACAACTGTTTGCTAAGGCACAATGTTACCAGATATTGAGAAAAAAGGATCTGGTAGCATCTGCGCAACTTCAGTTGGCAACGCCACAGCATTTCATGAATTGACGTCGAATTCATAGTCAACTTTCGTGTGTAAGTCGAATTATGAAATGTTTTTTTTGCACACTTTTAAAGGCATTTCAAGAAATGATTTTGCAAAATGAGCATAGCATAAACGTAGTAACAGTCAATTTTACAAAACCATGTAAATAGAAAACTGTGTAAATAGAAAACCGTGTAAATAGTTATTAACCCACCGTTACACACAGTCAAATACTTGTACATGTTTTAGTGAAAAGTGATTGCCTTTGCCTTAAATCAGAGAGCGAGAGCAGAGTCATCCTTGCCTTAACATAAGCACTTTTTTAGAGTCATCCACACGATGGTGGAATTATACCAGGTGAAGTCATTAAAATAGGCTGCCTATTTTTGGGATACCAGTTGAATAATGAAAAACAATCAGTAGCAAATGGGATTTCAATGTGATAGGTTGTCTCCACGCCACAAACTGAACGACATATGAATCATATTTCTATCTTTTTTGATCCGATTGCGAGAGTTTTGTCGGGTTAAGTATCGCAGTTCACTCATTTGCAATATCGTTTGCGAGCGTTTGGTCTGAGTTGTTGGTTGGCGACCTTTCTAATTATTAAAAAGTTGATTATAGCCGGCTCTAGGTCGTGAATAAAAAACACAATGGTTTTTTTAAGGATTATTTCCAATATATTTCGGAAGCGCATCGGCCTCCGTCTTCAGGGACACTACAAAAACAATATGCCAATTATCACAATACATTGAAAAACATTATTTTACATACAAATTTATGACACGTCTGTTCCGCTTAACGTGGAGTTCAAAACTAAATTATTGCTAAGTGAGTAAATGTCTGTATAGGTGCGCGCAGTTGTCAGTGTCAGTCTTATAATTCAATCTCTTCTCTGTTGATGTGGAACTGATGTGTAACATTTCAAGAGTAAACCGTTTCCTATAGTTACTCTCCTGTTGCAAAATTGTTGTTCCTTCAAAATTTGGTGCATGTCCGCTCTCCATACAGTGTGTCGCTAGTGCCGTTTTTATACCCTGTACCCATTGAAAATGGGTAAAAGGGGATAATGAAGTTGTGCAAATGTATGTAACAGGGAGAAGGAAACATTTCCGACCCTATAAAGTATATATATTCTTGATCAGCATCAACAGCCGAGTCGATTTAGCCATGTCCGTCTGTCCGTCCGTCTGTCTGTATGAACGCGTCGATCTCAGAGATGGTAAGAGATAGAGGTTTGACATGTATGGGACAAATGCTTCTTTTATCTGTACGCAGATCAAGTTTGTTTCAAATTTTGGCCACGCCCCCTCCCGCCCCCGCAATTTGGAAAAAACGTTATATCTCCCACAGTTTTGAAGATAGACGATTCGTACCTTCTAGAGATAGTTAGTAATTAGCAAAATAAATCGATTTGCCGAAGAAATGATAAAAATCGGATGAACGGTTCACAAGTTATGAGCAAAAAAGCGAACCAAGCCCCCCCGCCCCTACCACCCCACCCACCCTAAAAAAATTTTGCATACTTTTCGGATGGTCACCCTAAGGAACGCGGAGCACACTGTTAAACATGTTTTTTTCATGAGTAACGGGTATATCGAAGTCGGTTAGAGCCGACTTTAACGACGCAACGGTCTTACTTGTTTGTATTGTCGTTTGGTGTCGAAGCTTGTAGTCAGATTTATGTTGTGAAATCCTTGTTTTGAGCTTAGACTTTGTTGTTCCAACGTATAGTTTGTTGCACTTGTTCTCCAAATCTCCATTGCAAGGTATTCTGTATATCACATTGCTTTTGTCGTCTTTGTCTATTTTGGATTTCGTCTTGTTGTAAAAGTTCCTCATTGTGTTTGTGGGTTTGTGGGCTATTTGTATGTTATGTTTGTTGAAGCACTCAGATTTCGCGAAACGCTCTGAGAGTTGTGGAACGTAGATAAGGCTCCTAAAAGATTTTGATTGTTTGTCGTCTTTTGGTTTTTTAATCCTATTTTTACCAATTAATGATTTTATAATCCTCATTGGGAAGTCATTATTCTTTAATGTCAGTTTAATTTCGGAAATTATGTCATTATGGTAGATCTCGTCGCTAATACTCAGCATCCGTTGAATACAGCTGGCAGCCGTATTTATTATCATATTTTTTGGGTGTTTGGAATAAAAATTGATGATTCGTCCTGATGCTGTCGGTTTCTTGTACCATTTTATTTTAAGGGTGTTTCCATGTCTGTTTATAGTGGAATCTAAATAGGGAAGTTTTCCATCTACTTCTATCTCAGTGGTGAATTTTAAACTTCTATGAAAAGAGTTTAGTGCATCCAATGTGTCCTGAATATCGGCTTCCTTAATAATGGCGAACAGATCGTCCACATATTTTGTTAACAGTCTTGGTGGGTGCTTGAGTTTTTTCAGTGTGTTGTCCAGAAGTTCTTCCATCACTATGTCTGCTATAACCGGGGATGCTGGGGAACCCATTGGCATACCTTTCAGTTGCGTATATAATTGATCCTCGAACTTAAAGTATCTATTTTCCATTATGCAAAATTTAACAATTTCCATAAACAATGGTTTCGGTATTCTGGTGTATTCTTCTATTGCAGTCCATTTTTTTCTAATGATGTCTAATGCTAAGTCTACGGGGATGCTCGGGAATAATGAGACTACGTCAAACGATACTAATTTTTCTTCTTCCGATATGTGAATGTCATTGGTCCGTTGTTTAAATTCAATTGAATTTTTAACATTGTAGATGGAATCCGCCGTGATGTTCTTTAATATTTGTGCTATATATCTACATAGCCCATTGGAAGGTGCACCTAATGATGAGCAAATTGGTCGAAGTGGATTTCCTTCCTTATGAATTTTTGGAAGACCGTAAATCCTAGGGGGAAGCGCCGTACTTGTCGTTAATCTATTTCTTTCTGTTTTAGTGATGATTTCCAGCTTGAACAGTTGGTCTACCAAACTGTTATTTTTAGTTTGCAGTCTGTTTATACAAAAATAAAAGTAAAAAAAAAAATTAAGATGAGCGGCGAGAGCAGAAGTAGCTGAGAGCAAAGAAGAAACCTAGTGGGAGAGTATAATTTCTGAAAATTTAGCTCAAAAACTTCATAGCTGTAGGCAAGATACACCACAAACCTTGCGGTTATCCCTTTGCCCTACAAAAATCACTTCACATTAATTTTTAGAAACTTTGTCTTTTTGGTTACCTGTTTCAATAAACTCTTTTTCCTACAAAATCAATCTAACACCCATTCACACAATCAACACCCAACAAGGCCTTTCCATAACCAAAAAAAAAAAAAAAAAAAAAAATTCAACATGACTCTCGCCCTAGATGGGGGGCATCAATCTCGCTTTGTCAGCGACCAGTCAAGTTGCCTCATTGTTGTCGCTCCTTTCTGCTGCTCTGCCACTCCCACTCAAAACCAGTTTGCCTCATTCCTTGGCACACAAAACAGGATTTGTTTTGGTTTTTTTTTTTTTTGCCTTAAGGCTAAATTCATTGTCAAAGTCGCAGAGTCGCAGCAGCACAAGGCAAGCAGGCAGAGCGCCTACAAAAACTTTTGTCATCAGACAAAAGAGTTGAAAAGTTTTGCTGTTGCAATTTTTTTTTTTTTTTTTTTGGCGTTGTTCTTTCCTGGCAGTGGGCGGCAACAGACACGCCCAGACAGCAGCCAGCAATAGCAATTGCATTTGTCTTTTTGTGGGTGCTGTGACGACAATGAACTCCCCTTGGCTGAATGACTCTGGCTTGGTCTCTTGATTGATGATTTCGAATTAGCGGAATGCACCAAAGATGCGGAAAAAAAAAAGATCGAGAGCTTGGCAAATGGTTTGGGGACAAAGCTTAAAGAATCATAGATCTAAAATCTGCTTATATAAGCATTATTTATTTTGTGTGTTTTGTTTTGAAACTGCGTCATTGGGTTTTGCCCTAAGACTCGGGCACCAGCTGCCTTGTGCTCTTTGTGTCTATCTGTCATTACAAATTTGTTTCAATTTTCATTTTCCTCGACTGCTTTTTTTTGGGTTAATATGCCCCATCAGGTGCCAAAAGCAAGACGCGACACTTGCAATTAGCCATGTGTATAAAAGTTTTTGATGCTTGTTGAAAATTGGGTTAGCCAAAAAAGAAATAACAGCTAACTAATGAGAATGAGCTACGCACCTTTTTAGAGAGATTAATTAACATGGGAAAACTCTTTAAATGTTTTCTAGAAAGTAAGGAATTTTTTTAGAACATTTTGTGGGTATGGTCAGTTTTAGCTAGAAAAATTTATCTTAAAGGAAAATATTTGGAAAAATATTTAAAGCAAGAATTTAGAGCAAATTTTCAATGGATCACAAAAAAAGGTGTTTTCGGACGATGTATTTTGAAGCAAATTGTCGTCTGTTGATCCTAGAAAGCAGGACTTATAGCTACCGTACCATTAGATCTGCGTTGCTTAAACCTGGCCCACACGGACCGAATACATTTCGCTATTCACACGTACACGAGCCGAACTCCTGCCGAGGCTTGTGTTTAAGAGAGGCAAACAGCTTTTCAGTCGTTGCCCAGCGGTCGATGAAGTAGGTCAAAGCTGGGTTGTGTCGCTTTATTTGCACACATCAATACATTTTTACTTTCTGGCCTCGCGAAGCTTGTGCTGCTTCGAAAAGTAATTCAAACACATTCTAAGAAAGACGAATATATTCTAATATTGTTCTAGAAATATGAAAGCAGATTTCTGCAGACAGCCATAGCGAGGAAAGTACTCACATTCCAACTCCCTTCACTTTTCACTTCATGCTCTTCAAAATCCACTCAACTCTATAGCACAAAACTGACTTCCGTAGTCACTTGAAACTCAATTTTTTGATATCTACAACCATATTCAACGCTATCTATTGCCCACTTATGACTGGCTAAGCTCTTTTGCTGCTATTGTTCGTCTACCTGGCCTCTCTCCATCCCCCCCCCATTATTGTGTATCTTTTGGTGCGCGTCAAGTGTGGCTTCCTGTGCCCCATACGCATTTGCTTCCTGCTCTCTCTCTCTCTCTGTCTCCCTCTCTGTCTGTATATTGCATGGTCTAGGCAACAATGCGTAAATTTTTATTAGCCCCTGCCAGACCGGCCAACTGATGGCATCATTAGACAATTTAGGCTCTCTGAGTGCAGAGTGCAGAGTGTGGGGAGTGAGTATGTACGCTGTTGAGTGCTCATTTGTTGCGTTGGCTTTTGCGTTGATTGAATAAATTATTGCCACTCGCGCGTGCATATTCAAAAAATGTACTGTCACTTGGGTTTGTTGTTGTTGTTTTTTTTTTCTTTTTTTCTGTCTTTTGGGGAATGGCGGTCTGGTAGCGGAAATAGCAAATTATGCGCGCATCGTCGCCATATTTGTGTTGCCATATACACGGGAGCATTTAGCGCGGTTTGATGACTAAAATGAAACTTTAATAAGCTACTCGAAAAAAAAAATAAATAAAAAAGGAAATGAAATTTAATCAAGTGAGGAAAATCACCAACTAGATTGGATACGACTGAGGTCGAACTCGAATAACAAAATAAAATCAATCCCTAGTGTTGTGAAGTAAACTTTTATCGAACTTAAGTCAATCTCTGCCGAAGAATCCTTCCTTAAGCAGATCCTTTTGTACTTGGTTTGAGAAATGACCGACTTCTGATATGGTTTAGGATTGATTTTAGTCCGAATATCTCAGATTTTTTTGTGTAGATGCATATGTCTCTCGCCATAATAACTATATTGTTAGCAAACGTTGCAATAAGTTACTCTATCTTGTTTTCTTCCCTCACGCTGCAAACTGCTCCATCCAAGACTATCGAGAAATTTCTGTCCGTGCGAAAGTTTTCCACAAGGGAGTATAATTTTGGCGGTAGGACGTCTTCTACCATACAGAGCAGTCCGGCGTGCCACACACTCTATCGAAAAAGCGTGGCATTTCTCAAAATATTCATTTTAGTGACCATTTTTAAGTGACTTTTTAGCAGGCTCTAGGTCATTTTTGATCATAACTTTTCTAAAACAAGACACGCAGAACACCACCAAGGAGGCTGGTTGAGTGTTAACTCTGGAGTATAAACAGGCCGCACCTTGTTGTTTCAGTGTACGCATAGAAACAGTGGAGCCAGAATAACTTTGCGTTTACCGTTTGAAAGAGTTTTAAATATGAGAGAAAATAGATGACACACATCAACAATCTCAATGTTCATTTTCGATTTGTGCGAGGTGCATATTTATGGCCGTAAAATTTAATTTCTTATTCTTCACTTCATTCTTCATTTGGTTGAACAACTATTTGTAATACAATACATTTGTAAACATGCCAAGTGGGCCAGTGCTGTCAGATGTCGAAAAAGAGCCAAAAATTCGCGCGCTTAAAAATGACAGACTTAATGACAAGGACTGTGCTAATCCCAACGAGGATCTATGGATTACCTAAAATTTATACCCTTCCCTTATTGATCGTTTTCATGAATATTCAACGTAAAGGAACCAACAGAAAAAAAAGATAAATAGACTCCAATTTTGGACAATGAGAAACTATATTTACTTCGACTAAACTATTCCTAGTATCGCCACTGACCTAGCAATTGATGTAATTCGTGACAAATGCGGAATTGATCAAGAATCCATACGAATATGCCAAAAAAAAACTATTTCTGAGAAGCGTTAACTTTTGTATTAACGAGAACCGATCCCCAGCAAGCCAAAAAGTTCGGAGCGCTCCAAATTATGTGTCTGAAAAGAGCCGAGCTGAAGAGCGTTATTGGAGTAAACACATAACTTTGAGCGTTTTCGGAGCAAATTTAGAGCTCTCTAAGCACGGGCTCATAAAAAACACTTATTTTTGAGCATTTTCGGAGTTGAAGTAGGCAAGTAATCGAAAATTTTGCTTTCGTTGTTTCGTTCGTTTTGCTGAAAATAACGGGATGCGGAAATTATGCGATAAGCAAGACGACAGACAATTCACAAGTTCATTCAGTTGTGAAATAAAAAGAAAAGGGCGTGCTTGCGAAATAATATTTAAAATAAATTAGTGGTTTGTAAAATTTTCTAATTTTATTAAATTTTTTCTCCAATATGCGTCTAAAAAAGAGCCTTTCAGGAGGCGATTCAGTACCCCTTCAAGTGCCTAGAAAAGTAACTTTTATGAGTCTTTTATGTGTCTTTTATGAGGATTTTTAATGCTTCATTGGGAGGGTGAAAGCACTTATATCTGTGTCAGAAAAGAGTCAGATTAGACTCAGAAAACTTGCACATTAAGAGCGACCGTTTTCATAAAAAAACGATCATTTCGGACTCTTTTTTGTGCACATTATGACGGTGAATGCTCATAAAAAAGTGTCAAAAAGTGTCAAATATCGCACATATTGCTTGCTGAGCTCTATTTACACGACCTGATCACTCAGCTGAGTTTTCGTCTGATTTGCTGTCAGACCGTGTAAAAAGGCTTCTGAGTAGACATGAAGCTACTCAGATGAGCGATCAGACGAAATAGAACCGGTTCTATTTGGCCTGAGCACTCAGATGAGTGGCATCTATCGAATTGCAGTGTGACCTAATTGCAGTGTGCTGGCGTTGCCATTTTTTCTCCGGCGATATACAATTGTTATCGAATTTTAAATTAATTTTCACTTTATCGGACGGCAATATAAATTTTAATGCTTATTTATTCATTTCGCTTTTTATTTTGCTTGTCTTCTTCTTTTATGTAATCAAATCGTCAAAATGTTCATATGAACCAGATGATTCCGATGAACCAATGGTTCTGCAACTGGCTCATCTGAGCTTCTCAGGCAGGTGTAAAAGCGAAACTGAGTTGATCATATGAGTTTAGGTCTGACGAAAGCTCATCTGAGTGATCAGGTCATGTAAAGGGACACCCAGAGAAATCTAGCACGAATCGGCGAGACAGAAATCGGCTTCAATTTAGATTTTTTCTTCTTGATTTTTTAGGACGAAATCTGCTTGCATAGGAGAAGACAATTAATCTTGACTTCGAACTTCTCAGAAATTCGTGCTTGATTTCAGTATTTTCGGCTTGGATCCAAGAATATTCCGTCTTACCGTACTTTTGATACCAAAACTGCTTGGTCGATCGGCTTGGTTTTTTCTCTGAGTGGAGCTTTAATAAAATAAATCAAGGCTTTTTTCGAATACTTTTGGAAAGACTTAAACTTTACATTTTTCTACACGGGATTGTCAGCTTTTCAATAACTGGAGAGTATTGAATTTAAACCTCTTACGCTAACCAACTCATCCAACGGCCCTTGTTAAATTAAACAATATTCTAGCATATTTTCTGCTTGCTTACCCCACAGCTTTTGGTCTTAGCTGAGTATTAATTAACGCAGTATAAGCCCGCATAAGCATTTTCCTGCTACGAAACAAAGGTAGAGGAAGAAGAGGGGGTGGGTTTGAGTTGATTAAATGCTCGTCACATGTGTTGGGGAAAACTTTTCCGTTTATATGTATTCTATGTTCCTCCCCTCCCAGCAGCTCTTCGACCAATACAGATTAGGTATGCTGCTGTTGTTCTAGTTTTTTGGTTGCCCAATGACAATTAGGTTTGTGATAAGATAAGCGGCCAAAAAAGTCTGCTGCCTAAACCAATTTTGGTTGGTTGGGATTTTGTTAGAGTTTTGGTATCTCTCTAATATTATATAAATGGCGGCAGCTGTCATACCAACACACACACACACGCACGCTGAATTTTGACTTTCCTAGCTTCAATCAAAAAAGTTTTTGACATGCAAACGGGGGCCTTTTGTTGTTTGGCAATTGTTGTTGTTTCCTATCTCGATGTATGTAACTGTCACTCGGCTGGCAAGGCATCTAAACATAGATATAGGTAAATTTTATATACTTTGGGTACACAGAGAGAAAAAATCAGCTGAAAACAAGAACAATCTTATTTTTCGATAAGCGTGATGCAACGCGAGTTTGTTGTTATATCTATTGCGTCGTGGGTTTCTCCATCTTGGTAAGTAGACACAGACACTTTGGACACTTTGTTGTCCCCTTAGTTTGGTATTCAAATCCATTTTATTTTCATTATCCTGGTTTAACATTTTCTCTCTGTGTATTTGCTTTTTATTAGCTGCCAATCAAGAGTATTCATAAAGGAATGCGCAAAAGGTGTGCGCCCCTTTCAAATATATCCAGCATGATAAGGCAAAATTTAAGCCTTGTATCTTTAAGATACTTGCAATTGACAACTTAATTGCTGAGTCTTGCAACTGAAGTGTTTAATAGAATTCCATCGGTCTTTTAACCCAAAAGTTTCCCTTCTCTTTCTCCCTCTGTGATGTGGTGTTTAAGCTATGCGTCATGTGGGCAAACATTTATGTTTTAAATATCCCAAAATTGTTGTTAATTACGCTGTCAGGAAAAAAGGTTGCCATTTCACCATGAATAAAATATTAATTAAAGACTTTTGCCCACACTGCCACCATTGGGTTGCCCGGATTTGACACACAACTGGGGAATAAACGGTAGGGGGGAGGGGGGTGGCTGGGTTTTGTACAAAAACTTTGCCAGAAAATTTATTAAATGTCATGGCAAAAAATAAAAAAAAACAAGCTGATAATAAAAAGACCAAAAAATGTTACGTGTCAATTTTCCTGCTGCTTTTTTTGTGGTTGAAAGCTCCGAAAATAAATTAATTTAAATTTCAGAAAAGTGTTGACAGTTCAGTGGGACAGATTTTAACGGGGCAACCACCAAGCAATTTAATCTAGCAGGATTCCCTACATTTACCACACACACACACACACCCAAAGTTTGAAATCCTGCTGGGAGTTGAATAGTTTATGTAGTGTTTCTGCAATTTGCAAGTCGCTTCGAAGTGTCATAATAAATTTGAAGCCTCGAGCGTTTGCGAGTAAGCAGCAGCAGACAAGTAGACAAATAAACTTTGTTGATTCGCAAAGAGAGATGTGTGTGTGCAAAAGTCTATAGATTTAATGGATAGTTGAATAATTGAACTAAACATGAGCACAATCAATATGCGTGTGGCCCTGAAGGAAGGTGTCAAAATCATTGAATGAATATTTAAGAGTTGACAAGTTGGTTTAGCCAAGGGGAGATTTGGTAACTGTCAACTACCAAGTGTGAATAGGATACTAAGGGCCGATTTCTCATCTTCTAAATAAGTGAGAAATAGCTATTTGACAAGTAACGCTATGCAACAGATAAAGTCTCTCATAACCAAATTGGATTACAAAACCTTTGTATAAACTTATCTAAAACGTTTACATACGAATGACAAATTCTTGAATAAAGTGGTAGCACTTCCAGTGAAAGTCTGGCAGCACTGTCAGCAACAGCTGATTTACTGTGTCATTTTATGTTGATTAGAAGTTTGTCTGTCATCTGAAATTAAGAAAAACTCAACAAAAAGGCAACGTGCTACGAATTTTACAGTCCAGGAGAATTGAGAACTAGTAGCTCTAGTTGAGAATAACAAGAATGTCATCGAGAACAAGATGCCAGATGCGGTCATTGGAAACAGAAGAAGCAAGCATGGGCAAAACTGGCGTGCACTTACGCTAGCAAGAATGGAATTCAGCGCACTGCTCAGGCTCTTAAAGCAAAATATGAAGGGCTAAAGAAAATAACCAAACCTTAAGTGGATTTAAAAAAAGGGAAACATTTCGAACAGGTGGCGGTGAAAATAAATGATATAACTGGAGAATGTGCCACTGGTGGCGAAAACTGTTTAGACAATGATAGTAAGTACAAACTGAAGTATTTACTTCAAGACATGGATGTACATAATCCAATCTTTTACAGATTTTATTGATTTGGAAGAGGATGGTCAGCTAGATGAGTTTGATTATAAAGAGCTCCGAAATGGTATCCCACATAGTGATGTAGAGTTGGGCGCCGCCGATTTATTACCCTTTAATCCAAAGAACATCCCTGCACAACTCAGAAAGCCAAAATATAAAAATCTGACTGATCCAAAAGTTGATAACAGCAGCGCGCTTCAAGAAAAAATTCCGGCAAAGTTTTCTTAAAATCTGCAAATATTGTTTTATGTAAATAAAGAAACTTGCCAAAAATAGTTTTCGTTAAACTTACGTAGCTATCAATATAATAATTAATTAAAATAGAAGTGCATTGATTTGCATATCATCTTCTACAAATTCGAAGGCATATCTTCTTCAATTGTTGAAACAGGGTCCTTTGTTTAAATTGCCATGTTATGGAGCACTGTGCATCAGGGCTGAGTAGCGGCATCATCATGTACTGTCTCAGTTTACACCCACGACTGTTATTAAAAATATTGCTATCATGGGATAAACTTTGCGCTAGATACTGCTTGTACGTTTATCGAGAAATATCCCTTTCTGTTACGGTATATCTCGGCATGGTTACCGCATGGCGATTGAATCCTTACATGGGTGCAACCAATAGCTCCGTCCCGAGTGACTTTATTGACGTCCCCAAACTAATGTAACTGCTGGATAATGATGCAATGGCATATGAAACATCTTTCAGTACCCGGCATGCTGTAGCTATGCTCACTCCACAAAAGTCCCCAATACTAGTTAGAGTATTACCATAAGCATAAAATGGCAATGCTAAAAACAGCTTCTTCATTGGAGGCAAGGAACATTTCCTAATAAGATTGATTATGTTAAGTTTGCTGATGGTTGTTATTGATGGTACAAAACCGATTCTAGATTCGCTCGAGTTGGCTACCAATCTTTGTCAAAAGGCGAAGACATGTAGAATTTGAACGGAATTTTTGTATGAATTCAGATTCTTCCATGTACTCAAAGAAATTCGTCTTGGGTTCTATACTATATTTCTATAAATTGCCTCAATGTCTTCATCAGAATCTTCCAGTGAGTTTAGGTAAATGGCCCGGCTCAAATACATTTTACAAATTGTTTTGCCTAGCACAAATTAAAAACCCAACCCAAATATAATGTGAATTTACAGTGAATGGCAAAAAGTCAAATGCCTATCTAACACATAGTGGCTATCTGGAGGTCGAAGTGGCAGATAGCTTATGATGAAATTAGTAGGCAATGAAATCGAAACTTCACTATTTGTTGGATTGTCTGATACATAGCAGCTATCTGGAAGAAGAGAAATCGGCCCTTAGTCATTTAGTGAATTTCTTCGAAAACGGAATAAAGTGAGTCAAAATCAGGGGTGTCCAGAATGAGTTTACCAGTGCGTCACAACCAATACAAATGCACAAAATATATTTCAAGCAAAAACAACAATACGAAATAGAAAGAGAAACCCGATTTTTGTTTGTGTGTGTGGTAGTTGCTAATGGAATGCAAATGTGTTTGGTTTCTTGGCACAAGCTTTCGCCGTTGATAGCGAAAAGCGTTCGGCCGTATGCATAAGCAACTTTGTTGTTGCGTTCGGGTTTGCGAGAGACATCGGAGAGAGGGAGAAGAGACACATATGATGTTGTTGTTTCAGGTTCATTTGTTAAGAAAGAGAGCACGCATATGAATTTTTTGTTGCTTTATGAAGTCTTATGGCTTGCGCCACTTGTATGCGCGCCTGTTATTCCTTTACGTCAGACAACAACAAATGGGTGGCTTGCCGCTTAAATCAGGGTTCACAAAAATACAGGAGGGAAAGTGTGTCTGTCCCTCTCTGAATTGCAGAGTGTGTTCGACCCCCAAGAGCTATGGCTTGAGAGCACTAAGCAATGAAACACATAAGACCTGCTTGCTGAGCGGACAAATTTTGAATTCAGAAACTAGACCAACTATTGTCACCGGATGCCCCCAGGGGCGAAAAACATTTCTCTATTTACACATACTCGAGCCGAACGAGAGTAAACAGGTGGCTTTCAGTCGCTGGCTAGCCTTTGAAGCAATCATATAGATTTCGCACTCTAAAACACTCTGAATTTTTGGCCTCAATCTCGTTGACAATCGCTGAACAGTTTTCCCCAGCCATAGCCCATGGAGTGGCAAGCACATTCAACAATTTACACGCATACGAGCCGAACGCTTGCCGAAGTTATTGCTCAACGATTTTTTCGTCGTACTCCGTATGGGGCTTTAAAAAAATCATTTTTCCGTACAAACGTAACGTCAAGTCAGTCTGAAATTGCCCATTTTTAGTTTCAATGTTTTATTGTTCATCGTAGGAGGCATAGTGCTGCATATCTGGATGCCAAATTTATTCTGTGCCAGGTTTACTTTTTTTTGATCTGAAGCAAAACAAAAGCAAAACAAAAATTGAAAAATTTTATATCGGATGACAAAATGGAGCTGCGGAGCACTACTAGGAGGAAATTAGATAATATTCTGAAAAGCTATAGCATTGAAAGTAAAGGAATGGAATTGGGGGAAATGCGTCAAATGGCTCAGGCGCTAAGCGCCTCCGTTCTGGAAAGTGAGTCAGATTTGTTAATCACACCTCCGGTTGCAGTATCCAGGTCCACGTTGTTGCCTGAATGCGACAGCCCGCCAAGTGAGCCCATCCGAATGACGGTTCAGGCTCAAGTTCACCGTCCAATGTATATTTTATTTTGTTAATCAAATTAATATTACAAATTTTCATTGATACATAATACAATTACACAAATACAAGATTACGGTCATATAATACATTATATATTTATTTATTTTGATTAAATGTGATTAGACCTCTATTAAATTTGTTTCAAAATGAGTTGTTCAAATTTGATTAAAAAGCGGTACATTCTAAGTCGAACAGCACATGAAAAGAAGTGCTTATCACAACAAGAGAGCCTACTCCGGACTGATGTATGATTATTTGTTCTAGAGCCTGCAAAGCTTGAAAATTCATAAAGATAAGTTGGATCCCTGGTGGTTATTAATTAATCCTAGATCTAGATTTGTGACATTATTTAAAACAAGAAGGTTTTGAATATTGTATTGATTTCCGATGGGGGGGATGTGGAAAAAGTCAATTCCTGAAGCGATAAGAAGTATGTGGCCACAGTAGGAGCGGAGGTGTACCCTCTGCATATTCAAAATTGCATTGTAAAATGAATGTACGCGTACAAAAAGTAAATGTAAGAAGGAAGGCGGACAGTTTAAAAACCAAGTTTTAAATATTTTACAAAGTCCATTAAAATGTCCATTGATGAAAATAATTAAATAAAATAAAGAAAAATGCTGGTCTGTGTCTCCCGAAAGCAGGATTCAGACTGAAGTAATAGCTGTCGATGAGACTGTGAAGTAATTGTGAAATGTATTTTTTGGCCTACTATGATTCAATTTCCATTTAGGGCTCATAGCTGTCGATGAGACGTTTAAGTATTTGTGAACTGTATTTTTTTGGCCTACTTTGATTCAATTTTTATTTATGGCTCATAAAATGTCTAGAAACTGGCCTCCATTCGACACAATGGGTACATTACAATAACCATGTTAAGAGTAACTGGTAGCCTCAACTTCTAATGTGCACGCAAAGAGGCACAAGCAACTTAGGTTCTAAAAATTCCAAGGGGGTTGACCGGACATTTTTATACACTTGAAAAGTGTATTATAATTTTGCCCAGAAGTTTGCAACGCATAGAAGGAATCATCTCCGACCACATAAAGTATATATATTCTTGATCAGCATGACGAGCTGAGGCGATTAAGCTTTGTCCGTCCGTCTGTCCGTCCGTCCGTCTGTCCGTCTGTCTGTTTCTACGCGAACTAGTCCCTCAGTTTTGGAGCTATCGAGCTAAAACTTTGCACAGAGTCTTCTTTTTACTGCACGCTGCTAATATGTCGGAACCGACCGAATCGGATGACTACTTCTTGTAGCTGCCATACAAATGTTCGTTCGGAAAATGGGTTTTAGTAAGAAAAACTGTTTTGTTCTCAATATTACTGCTCTCAAACACGGTCATGGGTAATATGTAATGTTTTTAAGCTGATTTGCGAAGTTTGGTCGAAGTCGCTAACCGTTGAGACAAGCTATTTCAAGTGTATCAAAACTTCGGTACAGACGAAGTTAGCTTTGCCTTTCTCGTTTTACATTCATATGTATTATATTTATTTAAATATTTTTACAGCACTTTGCACCGAATGGTTGCACATTTATTTAGCCTTCGTTCCCTGTTGAGATTGACAATCCATTTGATGATTTAAGCAGGCACTTTCAGGCGATCCAATAAAGCAACTAAAATCCAAATCCAAGTTCAGTCCAAAGTCCACCCGGGGGCGCCAAAAATGTTGGGGAAAGTGATAGCCTCAACTTCTAAAGTGCCACAGCAACAGGGCACAAGCAACTCAGTTCCAAAAGAGTTCAACGGGGGTTGACCGGACACAGGAGCGCAAATAAATAACACACGTCTGTTCACAATTAATACAAATTTTGGAGTGCCCTTTAATTCGCCAAATTCAATGCTTACAGGCTAACTTGCTATGCGTGTGCAGATGATTGAATAGATAACTACATAGATCAACGAGAGAGCAACTAAGGGCATAAGAGAACTTCAGATAAACATAGACTTAAGAGTCACAAACTTCAAGTGTATTCACAATACTTCTGCTGGCTGCAACCAGCTGAGGCAATTAATACTAAATGATTAACAAGGTGAAATGCCTTAACAAACCATTTCAACCACAGTCGAAGCTTGCATACAATGAAGTTCTCTGTATAACGAATTTGTTTCCTGAACACTGCACTTTCGTATTACGTAATTCTTTCTCTATTTTACAAAATTTCTTTATAATAGGCTTTTCACACTGAGGCACATCTAACATCAAACATCTTTATCAAAGATGTTCCATAAGCTTTTGCCGTGCCAAAATTGTATCATCATTCCAACATCTGCTGGGGATGTTCCTATTTTACTTTGTTCCAATCAGTATTTTTACGATAGTTTTTGGTCCACCACTAAAAATTTGCTATTCACCGCGAAACATAAACATATACATACCTTCCAGTTCGAATTACTTTTATTGTTGCGGGAAAAAAATAATAAATAGCTTACGGACGTGGGTACATATTATACAGGCCTGTTCCCGTTTCCGAATCCGATTAATCGGAATTGGTCAAAGTTGTGAATTCTACTAAACGATTAAACAATTCGATCGAATCTTTTTGCCATCAAGAAGATTGAATGGAGGAAATTAGAGTTTTGAAATTAAAAGTCGAGTAACACTGTCGGTTTTTAAAAGCGAGAACATCAAACAATTCCGATTCCGCATGATTTGATCGAAATCGAATACGGGAACAGGCCTGATAAACTCTAAATTATTAAAAAACATGCAAATAAAACCATTAGTGCCTAACAATTCGCTTTTATTCTTCATTGAAATTAACATATCTTGCTCTAACAGATCTTATCTCTTCAGCACCAGACGAATAATCGGCAGAAGTGTTGGATTGGTTTAGCTGCTCAATAGTTTCGTTTGTGGAAAGTTTCCAATTTTCATTGATGGCACTGTTGTGTACGTTCAAGATGTTGTGCAATATACAGCAGCACATGACTATAATTGCACTGTTTTTGGGGTGACTATCAAGTTTTTTTCCGACACATCGAAACCGTGCCTTCAAGTGACCAAATGCAATTTCGACAACTCGTCTGGCCTTGGACAAATTGTAATTAAATGTCCGTTTCTCTACGGATGATGTTGTCGAAAATAGATACGGCTTCATTAGCTTCCAATCAGCAACACTGGCACCTTAACTCCGCATATATCTTTGGCCTTTTCTTCGAGTAACGGTGATGAATTGATCATTCTACTCAAAGTCGACTTTTGGTATATCTGTGAGCTATTGCATCGACCCGGAGATCCAATGTTCACATATATAAATCTGTAACTAAAATTAGAATTTGTTGTATTACAAAAATTGATATAGCAATGCGTGTAGCATACCGGAAATCTACCGTCGAGTATACTATAGAACCCTTGAACATACTCATCAATTTTTGCGTCTGTGAGGTAGTTGGGTGTCATGTACTCCTCTGCAAAATCGGTTAGCAACCCCCGGTAAAATTAATGGAGAATATTGCAAACACTGTTTTGCGAAACCCCAAAAAGCCGGCTTCTAAAATATAAAATAATTACTTGTAAAGGAATTGCACATATAAAACCCACTTTGTACTACCACTCACAAACATCCAAGCACTTCTTAATATGTCCTGATTCATGCCTATTACGGTCATCAGCTCCTCTTCATCTTCGATCTCTGCAATGTAAGCATTATTGGCAAAATATGACAAAAGCTGCTGAAGTAAAATTTGCTGCTTTTCAACAACAGATACAATAACCACCAATTGTTCTTCAAAATCCAATGATAATTTTTAGCAATTGTAGTAAATTTGCTACTGAACTGACAACTGATGATGTTAGATGTCAGATGTTGTCAATATGAGTCGCTATTTCACATCTTCAAAAAATTCCATACGTTCCGCTGAGATGTGCTCAGTGTGATTACCCTATAACAAAGTTTTTTTGGTACTCTTGAGATTCGCTACAAAGAAGTTCGACTATTTTCAAGTACAAATAATTAAATTATTGTAATTTTTTATTTCGAAATAATTGTAATTGTAAAGGAAATTACATTTTTAATTACTCAACAAATTGTGATGGTAATTTTCAGAATTCGTTGACATACTTTATATAAAGATATGTTTCATTTCGCTCGACCACACATAGACATTTTAGCTAATCCAATAATAATAAAATGTTCATTAAAATTTTAAGAAAAATTATCTTGTAAAGTTAAAGTTTCTCCTCGAAATACTAGTTTCCACATTGAATAGTTCTTTTGCGCAGCAGCAATGCCTACTCAAGCAAGGTACAGACAAATAATTACCCCTTACACTTTCATTGGTCCTTCGAGCCGGATATATTCTAAGCTTTGTCCTCGGATGCTTTCAGCTGCTAAAACATTCCAATAAAATTGTGCTCTACTATTGCATGAAATCCTACAAATCACAAGGAAAAGACTGTAGAAAAGGTTTACAAGCTACGCGTTAAATATAACTTTATTGCAGGGAGCGGGCAGGCTGTTAAGATATGCTTTATTTTACCCATATAGCTTATCATATAATTTCCTTTTTTTTCAAAAGTGAAAGGTTTCTTCAATTTCTAACCCCAAAAGTTTCACTTCAACCCGGATGGAATTTCTGTAGCTTAGGATTTTTTGTTTTTTATTCGAAACAACTATCTAAAAATCCACTACTTAAAAATGTTATAAAAATCATCTTAAAATAGGCAAATTAATCATAAATTTATGTGAGTTTCCATTTGCCAGTTTCCATATTTAAATGCTCATTGAATTATAGTGAATGCATAGTCAATAAAGTTAAATGTGGATTTTAATGACTTTTTATGTACATTTATTTAATGTAGTTTTTGCCATTGTATTTGTTTTTTATTTTATTAGTGGTTGGCCTTCCAAACATTGCAGGATTGGCAATCAACCAAATGTGGAAAAGCTGGGGAGCCAGCAATCAAGGTGATGTGTTAATTGAGATTTCGGTTCATTAATACAGAAATTCGTTTCCAATTCGTTAGGCCATCTAATTCCCAATGATTACAAGGAAACACGAAGAAAGAAGTCCTGTCCAAAATAGACAATTTCCTTTTCTTATTAAATGTTATTTGTATTTCACTCACAGACTGACAACGACGACGACGACGACGGCTTGACTGTTTATTTGTTTTCAGCTCTCTCCTTCATCCAATTACACAGCGAGCCGCACCCGAGACACGTGTGCAGCATCTGTTACACAGAATCGATTGTCCGTTGTTTAACGCAGTGAAGTTTGGCAACATCTAATTGTGTACTGGGAGGCTGTGTTTTATGGCGTGCTTAAAACAAATCAAATTGCCAGTCCGTTTGGTTTCAAACATATGTGAAAGGAGGACGCAGAGGCAGAGCCAGTCCGAGGGTTAACTGCTGAGGTCAGGGTCGTCGTGCTTGCAAAATAATAGCATAGAAAGCACAAAGTAACGAAACAAAACAACAAAAAAAGAACTCATACATATTATATTTTGTACCTCTTGCATGTGAAACGTCCCCGTTTTCTATAAAAAATAAATAACGAATCCCCCTATGCGTGTGGATGCACTCAGAAAAATAAAGGGCTTCTAGGGCGAACATTATGGAATTTATTCCATGTTGTATTTAATGGCCTTTACGGGAATAAGAAGTAAGGAGAGGGAAGAGAAAGAATTAATGTTGTGGAGTCTATGTAAATGGCTGTGGGCCTCGTTTTACATTGAACAGTACAACTAAAATTGACGCCACTCAATGTCACGTCGCCCTTCTTGTAGCAAATTAAAAGGAGTAGCTTAAACTGAAATCGTTTGATCGAAATTTAATGACTGATAAAATAAATAAAATAAATGTCCAATAAATTTCCAAAATGATCCTAAAAACAGAAAAAAACAGTAAAATTAGTAAACGCTGCAAGAAAACTTCATCGGTCATCGATAAACGAATTGTGTTATTCAAAAATCTTTCGGAAAAGAGGAATATTTACCCCTTGTATGGTACTTTCAAACGGACACAGATCTGAAACACTTGACACAATTTGTGAAGCAATGGTGTGCAAGACAAAAACGTAAAAAACAATCTTGAATCGAAAATTTAGTTCTCAAATTTGGAAAGGGAGAACTTATATGGATTCGACATCGTTTGTACTTCATTTTCCTTGGTTGGAGCACAGCATTTACGATTTTTTGAGAAACAGTCTAAATTTTGTGTTTTATAAAGTGCTTTCGAACCAAAACTGACCCAAACCGTAGGTGATTGGAAATTGCCTTGGTTCGAAAGCCTTTGAGAATTTTCAATAATTTTCGATTCATTACCAAGAATCTGTTTCAAAAACAATGTAGAGTTAGTCTTAACAATTTTGGTCTTAAACTTTTTATTTTGTATGTATATATTTCAAATAAAAATTCTGGTTTTAAAAGTGGATCAGGATTCATCAAAAAATATCTTTGAATAATTGGGATTTTTTTAGCTGGCTCGAGGTCAAAAAAATCTTTGAATAATTGGGATTTTTTAGCTGGCTCGAGGTCAAAAAAATCATTGAATAATTGGGACTTTTAGGATTTTTTTAGCTGCTGGGATACGTGCTTATTAAAATCATTGACCTCGAGCCAGCTAAAAAGTCCCAAATAAAAAACATAGGTGGCTATTCATAACAACATAAATCTTTGAATAGACTTAAAACCCAAGTCGATCTTAATTCAACTATTCCGCGTTTGAAAAAACCAACTTTCAAAAATAAATATTTACAAAATTCTCGCTGCTTTTTCCGAGTGTGTGTGTGTGTGTTTGGACCCACAGCATCAGCATTGTGACATTTAAAGGGGCTCACGAGAGTCACCACCTTCTGGCAAAGAGTGTCGGTCTAAAAACAAAACACGCACAGAAGCTGTGCAAACTCACCCACCCATTCAACACCCCTCCTCCACAGATTTCCCCAAGCCCCACGCAATTCCTACAGCTACCCTTAGGGCCAGCCATACATACATATATACAATACATATTTACACACACCAACGGTGTGAGGCGAGTTACTGCGATTCAAGCCGAGTCTCTGCTCGGTGTGTGGCCCTCTCAGCAGCTCTACGTGTGAGCTGGAGCACAAGTCTATCTGCTTGTATGTTTGTGTGTGTGTCTGTTCTCTCGAGTGTTGCATACTTTGTGGCGTTGGTGACGCTGCTTAAAATAATTAAAAATCAATATTTAAACTATGCACAACGAAGCCTATTATACACCTATATATCCCAGTGGACAGCGAGTTAAAACGAGGTGATTAATTTTTCATTAAATGGTTACATCTGACAGCAGTATTGTCATTTACAAGCAGTTTGGTGTGCCATTTTAGACTAACATCGAGCGAAAAGGCGCTGGAACATCTATAAAATTTTTGTTGTATTTTTTTTAGCCTCCCATTTATGGCGTTAAAGAGTTGTGAATCTGGCGTTTTGAGAGAAATAGATGCATGCCCATCTATGAAGAACCTTAATTAAATATTTAAAGAAAACAAGTTTTACCAGAGATTCTTGAGGCCCCGTTATTTAGTGTTTTGATGGCTTGATGAACATTTGGAATCACTGGTTCTTCCTTCTTTGAAACTGAGGCCAGTTGGAAAACTACTGGCAATGTGGATTATGTCAAAGAGTACGGAAAGTATGAAAATACTTGATCCAAGTTTAAAGTAGGGTTGTCAATATAGGTATATAGATATTTCTATTGGACGATAAGGATTATTTCGATATGATACTTTTTCTGACGATATAGCAGAAAAAATTACTCTGGTAATTGCAGGAGCAAATTGTCATTTCAGAACTGCCGCAGAACAAAACGTATAGAAAATACAAAATCTGTCGAAAAAATGTTGGAAAAAATTTAAAAAAAATTTTACCCAGAAACCATGGGTCTAAAACAGTGGTGCCCAAAATGCCAAAAGCCTATCCCATGGGATAGGAACTCATAATTCTGCCGGCATTGCAGTCGACACACGTATAGAGAGAGAATACGTGTCTTCTAAAAATAGCCCGCTCGAGGGATGGCTCCCTCACGACGAGTGCTTTCTTTTTTTTCTTTCATTTTATATACTTTACTCTGCCTCACAAAAAAAAAAATTTAAAATTTACCGCAAATAGTAAAAAAAAATTTTAAAAAAAAAATAAAAGTTTATAGGGGAAATAACGGTTAACTCAAAAGATGTATAAGCTTTTCTACAAGAGCGCGAGAGAGATGAGCATGAGAGGGATGTAATAAAATATATGTATTGGAGAAGATCAACATGTGTTAAATAGGGGAAAGAGTGAAGAGGGTGGAAGATGGAAAGAGGATGGGAAAGGGCTGATGAGGGGTAAGAGGGGGATTTATGAACGGGAGCGCTAAAATTGTGAAAAAAATATTTATAATCTTGGACGCGGACAAAGTCGCGGCGGGTTCAGCTGCAGTATATAATAGGGGAGAGTGGGGGTTGTGATCATAGTTTTGTTTTTCGAACATAACTTCGTCCAAAAATCAATATTTTTTCGTCCTGTAAATTTTGTATTTTTGGTAAAAGATGCACAAAACTTCATCACTAGTTTTAAAAATAAAAAATTTTGGATTTTTTTTTATTTCATATTAAAAAAAAAAGTGATTTTTTGACATTTCGAAAATTTGTGGGGGTTGTGGAGCCACCCATCTAAAAGTTCAAAATTCGTGTTTTTTAAGCCATTATTCTTTATTAAATAGAAAAATTAACAATTTTTGTCATATTCTGAATTAAGAAATATCAATGAAGAGTGAAAATTGATTGACGGCATCAGGCTTGTTTTCTTTATATTCGAGCACTTTTGCTTGTGGCTGTTCATTTGTTTACCTTTCCAATGTTTTCTTACTTCTTTGGCGACTTTACTTCAAAACCGACTTTTTTTTTTCAAAAGTGGCTCACAATCCCATATATTAAATTTTTATGGTGACGTCAGTCAAAAATTTTTTTTTTTAAAAGTCGAGTTCTGGTTCACGAACTTAAAGAAGGTCCTAGACTGATAGGTTGCTTGCCAAAAGTTAGGTAATAAGAAGGGAGACATGACATTAACCAAAAGTTTAAATATATTTTTTGTGGCCAATACTCAGTGGCTCACAACCCCCAGCGGCTCAGAACCCCCATTCTCCCCTATATTTCCTTCACTAATACAGGGTTGTCCATATTCGACGGACCCATCTGGCAACGCCATAACTTTTGACAGAGATGTCAGATCGGTTAATGACATACCGCGTTTGAAGCGTCAGTCCAAGCAGATTTTTACCATGGAACAATACACGCCACGCGAGCGCTCTGAAATAGTTGAAATTTACATTCAACAGAACAAGTCAATTGTGAAAACTCAACGTGCTTTTAAAAAATTAAAAATGAAGCCCATTTCTCATTGAATGGGACCGTAAATAAGCAAAATTGCCGTATTTACGCCACTGAAAATCCTCAGGAGATTCAAGAAGTGCCTTTTCATGACGAAAAAGTCACAGTTTGGTGCGGCGTTAGTGCGAAAACGGTCATTGGGCCGTTTTTCTTCCAAAATGAAAATGGCCATGCTGTTACCATCAACCAGGAGCGTTATCGCGACATGATGACCAATTTTGTGATGCCAATTATTCGTCGGAAAGCGTATGAGGCAGTTCTGGTTTCAACAAGACGGCGCTCCACCGCACACAAGTCGCATAACAATCGATTTTCTGAAGAAATTGTTTCCGGGCCGTTTGATGTCGAAAAGTGGTGATTTGGACTGGCCACCGCGTTCGCCCGATTTGACGCCGCCTGACTTCTTCTTGTGGGGATATTTGAAGTCAAGGTTTACGTTAACAAGCCAAGGACCGTAGAAGAGCTCAAGGACAACATTCGTGAACTGAAATCTCAGTTGATAAGGGCCTGAAAACTTGTTTAGTCAAAAGTAAAGAAATTTTTAAAATTTTTTGAAAATGAAACAAATTAATTGCGATTCGATGAAAATTGAGTAAAACATGGGCCGAACCAAAACCATCATCTAAATTTCCAAACAATAAACTTTTTTAATAATCCAATCGTTTCTTAGAAATAAATTGGTTTCCGATTTTATATTTAAACATCTTTAGGGAACAGTCCCGTTTGTTTCAAACACGCGAGTCTGGAGCTCCGAAAAGATAATATTGGGTTTACAGACCTGACTATTATATTTAAATCAATTTCAAGACTGGAAAAAGTGTCTGCTCAATATCCGATACAGTCTTGAAGAAATTAAAAAAAATAAACTATATTTAAGTCCACATAATTCTCAAATCAATTCCGACACAGTCTTGAAAAATCTGTCAGTTCTTATAGACCATATATGTTTTTGATGTGAGCTCAAAAATTTTCTAAAATAATTTCGATTACTTCTTGAAAACTTAATATAATTCGGAATTCGTAGTATTATTTTGAGTGTACCAAAAATGTTGATTCAAGAATTTTTCAACTTAGTTTACAAATATTATTGAATTCCAGTACGATTCATACTCAATTTAAGCTTATTTAAAAACAAAACGTTCCCAAAAGTTTAAGATAAAAATCTATATAAATTCCATCTCGTTTGTGCTAAAACTCCCTGAGTGTACCCTCGCCACATCCTTGGCCTATCATTTCATCTCATTGTTTATGCCTAAAAGCTGGGGAACGCAAAGCTTTTTCCCTAAAATTTGCATATTTTTTAGTCAAAAATTTAATTATACCTCTTGGTGTATTTCATAAATTTTTGGTAATTTGCATACATTTTCTTTTAGACATTTCCATTTTAGGTTGTGTCTTTTTATGTGTGCATTTAAAAGTCAAAAACCTTGATCAATAATTGAAATTAATTCAAGCAAAATTAATTCTACAAATTAAATGGGGGAGAAAAAATGTAAGGAAAAAAAATTATGGCCAAATCTTTGGACATAAATAAATATTGAGGATATAAATAATGCCTTAAAAGTTCAAAAACTTGGCCCGCACTCGCACAATCAGCATTGAAAGGTAAACAGAGCCAACGAGTTGAAAGCCAAAAATGAATAAATCTGAGAAAAACATACAATATATTTTAAGTTAAATACATATAAGAAATATGATGATTGCAATTCGATTTGATTTATGAAACCAAAGTAAATTCTGATATGAATTTTATGCAAATTTTGTGTGTGTGTAATTTTTCATTCTGAGCAAATTGAAAGGGGAAAGATTATCATGCGAGTAGCTACACATTTTTTAAAATAAAGTTGCAGGAGATTTTTTTGGCTTTTTCGTGTAATCATTAAAAAATGATAATTGCATTTACACTTTAAATTCCTTATTTTATTGTATCCATTTTATTTTATCATAAATGCCAATACAACAATTAAAAACCCATAAAGGGAGCCAAAACGAAGGTCATCTGTGAGACAGCTGTAAAGGTCAAAGTTGGTTTGGTTGGTCAGGTGGTTCTGCCCCATGTGGTTGTTGATGATGATGTCAGTATAATATTTTGTTGCTTTTTTTTTCTTTATGGTCAGTCGACAAACAATGGCGCCTGCCTTTTTGCCGTCAGTGTGCATCTTCTTTTTCCATACATTTTGCATCTAGCCACTGCAAGTTGCCTGGTTCACCTTGTTGTTGCTTTTTGTGTGTGTTTTTATGCTAATTGGCCACAATAAATGCAAAATAAATAGCATAACCCAGCACAAACGGCAACTAAATTTGCACATTTCAACTGGGCAATAAATTAAAATCATCGTTGAAGCAAGTAAACCTCGAGGCGCCATTAAAAACTTACACAAAAAAAAAAAAAACAAAATAAAGAAATAAACTGAGAACATAAAGTTACACTTGCATTCCCGAAACGCAAACGCAAACGCGTTTTGTGCGCGTTTAAAAACGCGCCAGTTTTGTTTCACTTTGTTTTGGAAAATTTATGGGAAAAAAACGTGCAAATATGCACACAGGGCGACAAGGAGAGAACAAAGGAGTGAGAGTGAGAGGGGGGGAGGGGGACAGAGGAGCGTAATTAATTGCTGATTAATTGCATTTGCATAATATACGCATAGTTTTCAATTAATAATAGATAGTTGCAGCATTATTGAATTAATGTTACAAGCTATTAATAAACATGGCACACATACAAACATACATACATGCACAGATGCCCACTTCCGTTTGTGGAATGACTCAGTTGGTTTGTGGGAATGCAACAATTTAATTGGGGGGAAAAAGAATTGTTGGTACATCTTCGTGGTAAACTAAATTTAGTTAACTGTTTTTTAGACTTAAGAAAGTGTTTTGACTAGGGAAAAAAATTTAAATTTTTCACTAATTTGGGAAAAAAATGCTTTCCCTAAATGGTAAAATTATGTTCTTATTTATTTCTGAATCTGTATGGTTCTTAGAAATAGTATGCAAAAGATTAAAAATTACAAAACAAAATCAGATAATTTTGAAAATTATTTTTCTTTTGAAAAATTAGTGAAAAATCTTCATTTTTCCTGTATCAAAACGGTATTAAGACTAAGGTCTCGATAATCTAGTTATAAAGTTTATCGCTTTTGGTACGACGACGCCTAAGAATAGTCACCATTGCCGAAAGATGCAATTGTCTCGAGCAGAGTAAAAGCAGCACGAAAAAACTTCAAAAACCAAAAATGGCAAAGAGATTGAAAGATAACAAATTGGGGATAATGTCAGGAGAGGAGTTACATTCTACAGCGGAATGTTCTTGAGATCGATGCGGGATAGCAAATTGTTTTCTATTCTGTACACCAAATTTTTTGGGAACTTGGAAATTTCAGATTATCATAATCGAAAGTGTCACGGAAATTTCTTTCAACTAAAATTTAACCCTAAACCAATTCTCGGTGTCCCAGAAATCTCTTTCGGTTGGTTTCAGATCTCTTTTACACATTTCACCCCCCCGACTAAAAACGAGCACAATGATTTCCGGAATCGTACGATTATGAGTAAAAATAATCGTTGTGTGAGTAAAATGATTTTATTTTTTTATATATTTTTTATATGTGTTACTTTTTGACATGATGCCGAGTAATAATCATGGCATCGTACGAGTATAATCACCAGCTTACTATGTTTGGTTGGAAAAAAATAAATTTTGGTATAAAATGATTATTTTCGACTATAGCGAAGAAGTTGCAATCGTTGTTGACTTGCGCATTGCGATAGCCGCGCATGTAGGCACTGACACATAGTACCAACCAAAGTATATTTCAGCGGTCCCCAAGCATAGCACCTGGGCTGCAAACACACTTGGCAGTTCACATCGAATGCTTGCCGAAGTCATGCACCACTGAGTGTCAGATAGAGACAGTTACATTTTCCTGTGTTCTTGGAGAGCCCTGGTATATTCCAACAGATTTCACTCTCTCTTTCCTTTTTCTTGCTAAAAGGAACGAAACATCAAATATGTATGAGTGGTCCTTAGCGTAGTTGTGTTGTTGGCGACGGATAGTTTCGTGTCCCGATTAAGGGATATTCGCCCGATTTAGTTTTATTTGAAATATTCATTTTTGTTCAGAATTTAACAAATTTGTGATTATTTATATTATATTATAACGATTACAATGCCTACGATGCGACGATGTTATAACGATTACAATGCCTACGATGCGACGAGCCTACGATGCCCATTTGACAGCTACGTAATCGGATAGTTTTTTACTAATAGCTGTTACATTTTTATTTACTCGTGAAGGTCTCTACTTCCGACTACTATTTGATTTCGTCGATGAAGCATGCCCTTAAGGACGAGCACTTTTGCTCTTTTAAAGAACTCCAAAATTGGATCGATTCGTGGATCGCATCAAAAAACGCATCGTTTATTCGAGATGGTATCCAAAATTTCCCAGAAACCGCGATGGCTAGCGATAGACGATACTTTGAAAAATGAATTGGAATTGAACTTAAAAAACAATTCTTTGAAACGTTTTTGTACAGGTTATCAGGCCTGTTCCCGTTTTCGCTTTCGATCAAATCATGCGGAAGCGAAATTGCTAAATGTTCTCGCTTCCAAAACCGACTGTATTATGACTAAAAAAAACCCAATTACCTTCAATCGATCCTCTGGATGGCAAAAAGATTTGACCAAATTGTTTAACAATTCCGACTAATCGGATTCGTAAACGGGAACAGGCATGAATATTTTATGTTTAAGCCCCGTACGCAGAACGACAGAAAATTCCTTTCGTCACAGTATTTCATATAATTAGAAACACCTTGGTTTTGCTTTGATGTTCATGAGCTTTGAAAGTGTTTCTATTTATGTGAAATACTGTGTCGAAAGCAATTTTCTGTCATTCGTAATGGGCCTAAGCAAGGGGCGGGTGCAAACCGTGAAACCCCATAGATTGTTTTGTGTCCATCGAACCGGACCATAACTGAACCTTTAAGGAAACCCACACGGGAAATATTGAAAATATTTATATATTTTTTTTGGGGGTGCCACAGAAATCTCTAGAGATTTTGACGGTTGGTTTGGAAATCTCTCGAAAAAATCGTCCGTGCCACAGAACTTCGAGAGATTTAATTTTCTTATTAGAAAATCTAGTTAGAGCACCAGTTGTTTCAGTTGAAGTTCCATCTCTAAAAACAGGGCTGAATCTCTAGCCAATAATTTCTCTTCTTTTTTATTATGGGTTAAATTTATGTTTAAATGAAATTTTTTGATTGTGCCATATGTTTTATGATGCATTTTAAAATTATAATTTAAATTTAAGATTTAAAAAAATTCATATTCTCCATAAATAAAATGCAAAGTTTAAAAATTTGTTGGCGCCGAACATGAGGTATAACTTGCCAGCCCTTAATCCGCTGGCTGCCAACCAGATAACGCGCCACAATCTCTAAACGGCGCCACTGATGTGGTTGGTTTGGATTAACATGAAAGACTTTGGTTGTTTTTCCCAATAATTATTGAAACGCAAATTTCAATGTTAAAACTATTTAAATAATTTATACGTTTAATGCAATCTATCCTAGAAAATAATGTTGCTTACATTTCCAAAATTTTCTGCTAAAATTGTTTGGGTGGTGAATTTGCTAAATCTCCTTACAAAATAAGGGAGGTTTGAAACCAACCAAAAGAAATTTCTGTGGCACCTAAGAATTGAATTGGTATGTCGTTTTGAACTACGCTTGGTTGGACAGAGAGAAGTTTATTAAAGCAAAAGAAATATCAAATATGTTACAGATTCCTTTTAAAATTGTCCAAGAGAAAATATTATACATCATAATGGCCCATGCCCATTCCGCAAGCCACGCAATTGTTGTTGTATGACGCAAAGGAATAGCTTGCGCGTATAGGTGCTGCGCACGCCATAAGCCTACATAAAGCAAAAACAAATTCATATGCGGGCTATCTTCTCTTTCTTTCCGAGTTAATGATTTGTTGTTGGCGCGTTCAGACCTGTGACTCTTTTCTCTCTCTCCCGTGGCTCTGGCAAATTAAAAAGCAACAACAAAGTTGCTTATGCGTTGTTAGCGCTCGCCTCACCGCACTCACACACACAAACAAAAATCGGGGTTTGTTTTTCTATTTCATCATGTGGTTGTTCTTGCTTGAGATATATTTTGTGCATTTGTATTGGTTTTCAGGCGCCGGTAAGCTCATTCTGGGCACCCCTGCTATACATCGACAAATGTTTTAAAATTTTGGAATGGTCAATAAAACGAGGACCTAAAAAAAAAAACAACTCAGATATCAGTTGAACGATCCTTTTCAGCACTTAAGTTTATTCTCATCTGATCTAAGAGCCAGTAGAGATGAACAGCTTTTAGAAGATATACAGGCCTGTTCCGGTTTTCATTTTCGACAAAATTGTCGAATTTGAATTTGTTGAATGTGCTGTTGAATGCAATTGATTGGGCTAATCAGATAAAAACATTTTTATTTGAATCCCGGCTACCGAGTACAGAGTAACGCGTTACTTTTCCACAGTAGAAGAAAAAACATACAACCACTGCAAGGTAGGAGGGTGTTATTAAATGTAATGCAGATTGTCGCAGTCTGTTTGTTTGCGATTACTACTCTCTAACGAAAACAGCGATTGTAGTGCCTTACATTCCGACAGTCGTAATAACTATTTTCTACAGAACACGTTGAGGTCTGTGATACGGATTTCCTTGAATGTTTAATAGAAAAGAGAACATGTAAAAAATTCGAATTCACTTTAGTGAAAACCGGAACATGGCACATAATGCTTATTAACTTAAACCAAAAGTCCGGCACGTTCTTATTTACTGTGTATACAACGCCGCTCAGCGGCAGCGACGTCATCACTCTGACAAGATACGAGCTCTCTTTTGCAACAACATATATGTGCAAAATCAGAGCGCTCTCGAGTGGCTTAACACACACACGCAACGCTAAATCAGCATGTGTGTTTTTGCCGTCTCCTGACTTAAACTAAGATGTTCTCAAAAGTTTTTAATGTCAGCATTTAGCCTATTTCCACCAAAGAAATGTTCAAGCGAACCGAGGCTGGAACCACAAACCTTGGGTTCAGGGGTTCCGGGAACCGGTCCGCTAGCCGAACCTAAGACTTTACAACGGGTTCGCACTATTCCTAAATTTCAGACTTATGTGGTTATGTCTATGATGGATAGATTTAGAAAGCGTCGACAGCGCGGTCACATAAAGTTTGAGAAGAATTTTCAGATTAAAGTATGTCCATTACGTCTGCAAATGATACAACAATATGTCACTCTGTCAATCTGCTTCCATAAGGCGCAGCAGTTGGTAGGCTGCCACAACCCAAAGACTGTGGAAAGGAACACCTCACCTAACAAAGACGCATCTTGGAGTCGGTTGAGAAAATACTAAAGGCCGATTTCTCATCGTCTGATAAGCTTAAAGTTTACTCTGTTTTTTTGTTAGATTTTATGAATAGAAGATAACAAATCGACTATTAATCTTACTTCTTTATCTATCTCTGATCGATCGTAACTTGAATAAATTTACAATATTTTATTTAAAATCTCTCAAACAACATCAATTTGCCTAACCTGAATGAATGCAATTCTCAATCTTACTTATAAATATTTTATCTTGATTTTGTCAGCATGTGGAATTACACAATAACAGAAATGAATTTATTTTTAAATAAAAAATAAAACAACATTAACAAAAGGAGACAAACATCTAAATATATAAAATTGTACTACAATAATAAAATCATGTTTATGACAAGCTAATAAAATGTAAATTTAGTGGCGGCTGAAAAAGCCGGCAGCGTAAACAGAAATGACAGATCGTGGCGAAAGGGGCGGGGGTGTGGAAGTGAAAATGACTAAACAAATGCAGAACGAAATCAAATGGCCGGGGCATGACATTATACTATGTCTATGCTACAGTTACCGTTACTTGGCGCTGCACACAACAACAACAACAACAACAACAAAAACCTGTTACACTTTTGTGATCTGCTGCTGCTGCTGCTGACTCACTGCGCAGGCGTGCGACGCTATTCTGCTAATTGAAAGCAGCGGCAACGCGGCGACTTGTCTCGTGTGACTGACACCTGCGATTAGCGCTGAACCAAATCATTTGCATGAAGCTGGGCGTTCGACTTAAACGTTTGGTCGGTCGTTCACATTGCCGTAGGTTGGGTTTTTTGTTTTCGTACGTTGTTGTGTATCTTTTTATGTTCAGTTTGTTTAATTTAATTTGCAATTTGAAGCTAAGTGCATTCCAAATGATGTTGAAAAATGCCATTTCCCCTCCATTTATCAGTATCAACCATATTTAAATCTTTGGCCTATATTTTATACAATTTTAAATGAGACTTTTTCCTGTCATCCTCTTTTCTGTTATTCTGTTGATTTCGACCGTTGAATTTCATCAATCAACAAGCCGCTTTGTGCGGGTTGGGGGTGGGCGGGGGTGACGAGGAGGTAATTTTTTAAATCAACTTTAATTGAAATAAATTGTCATATCACTTTGCATGCGGGAGTAGGCGCTCTCTGTCTCTCTGTGTCTTATCTCTTCCCTAAATTAGATGCCATCCATCAAAATAAATATTGAACAATTTATTTAGCGACCAGCCCAGTGGAACACAAATTAACTTTGAGGAAATTGATGACCACTTTGGGTAATGGAAAATATAAAAGCATCTGCTACCGCAAATTTAGGGAAATGTAATCAAAACAAAACAAAAAAAAAGAAGCATCTAATTGAGCGAAAGTGCATTTGTTTACCAAAATATGTTAACCTTCAAACGCATTGGGGAAAAATAAACAAGAAAACGCAGAGAGGTGGGGTGGGAGGAACTACGAAGTACCCTGCTAAATATGCCATAATCCCACCTTAGTTGTGATTTATTCAAATATTCGATAAATTTTTATGCAGGTTTAAAAAAAAGAGCTTTAATTGAGTCTGCAATTTCCTCTAACTTAATATATACCTTTACTTTTAAAAATGTGGCGGTGTTTTTTGTCGGATTTCTTGTATATTTCCAGTATGCAACGATTTAGAGACTATCAAGGATGCAAACCAAACCAGAAAGCACCAGTTCGGAACGGGTTTTTGTATCCCTCGAACCTTTTAAATATATAACCTTTCCGAGCTCCTACCCATTCATGTTAAAAAAAAATTTAATTTATTTCTTTAACAACTTTTATACTTTCCAATATTATTACCGGAAAAAAATTTTTTTATAGAACAGATTTACTTGAATAGAATAAATAAAATTCTTTTAGAAATCCATTTCCATATGGAGATTTCGAGAAGAAAAATATACAAGTTGAACATGTGAGAAAGTCAATCAATCGCGACTATAATATACTTTTTACCTAGAGTAAGAGCTAAACTAAATTGAGAACCGGCTCATCCGATCCTTATCTTTTCTTTGACAAATCGATATATACTACGTTTATGCTATGAAATTCACGATTTCTTCAATTTGCAAAATCAAATTTATTCCTGTTTATGCAGCTTTTGTAAATTCACAAAATGACCACCTTTTTGGCAGATGTGGCAGCACCAACGCAAACTTAAGTAGGCTGCGCCTCTGGTTTTAATAGGGTGGTAACACATAAAGGCGGGGATCAGCTGTTCGATTGTAAGCAAAGGCAAATTGAAATTGATTGCAATGGAGGACATTAAAATTTTTTGATTAAAGAAGTAAACAACTTATGCAGAATGTTCCACAGTGAAGGCATAAGCGAACGAAGTCGTTGGTACAAGCCAGACGAGCATTCCAGGCGATGTGCAGCCTTCTACTCATGCAGTATTATCCAGCTGCCATTTGACCGGCTAAAATGTTTAAAAATGTTGAATCTCAGCAACAGGAACTGCGTCATTTTCAGATATTTCGGCGTTGACAAATGCATCGGACTCCGTAGACGTTAAATCCTTTACATTTGGAAAAATGGAGTCAAAATCGTCAACAGATGTGTCGACACCAACAGCCGCTGATACAGGACGCGTCCCAAATAGCTCATTCAGTTCGTTAAAGTGGGTGCAGTTCTCCCTTCCAGAAGTTTTTTTTTAAGCAACCGAAGCTTAGTTTTTACTTGCTCTTTACATTTAAACATATTTTTAGCCTTTAAATTGTCGGAAAGAGTTTTGTATTTGGCGTTGTTTCTTTTAGTTTTCCATTGAGCTGGCTTAATATGTTGTTTTCCTTTACTAAGCCAAGTAATTTGGCCTCTTTATCGTCCGCCCAAAACGATCGCTTGCTCTGAAAATCCATATTTATGGATATTTATGTGCTTGAAACTTTTTATTATGTGCGCAAACAATTGGCTAAAATTTTTGAACAGCTGTTTGCTAAGGCACTATGTTACCAGACATTGAGAAAAAAGGATCTGGTAGCTCTGCATAACTTAAGATGGATACGCCACAGCATTTCATGAATTGATGTTGAATTCATAGTCAACTTTCGTGTGTAAGTCGAATTCATGAAATGGTGTTTATGCCTTCTTTCGGACCCATTTCATGAAATAATTTTGCAAAATGAGCATAGCATAAACGTCGGTAACATATTATGCTAATGACTGACTATCTCTAAAAGGTACCAATCATCTATCTACAAAACTGTGGGAGATATGACGTTTCTTCCAAATTGCGGGGGCGGGAGGGGGCGTGGGAAAAATTTAAATTAAACTTGATCTGCCTGCCAAACCTCTATCTCTTACCATCGCGGAGATCTCTTTGATAAAAAAAGGAAGGATAAAGAACGGGGCCGGGGAATAAAAAGGAAGCCGGAAGGAATTATCGGCTAGGCTATTGGTTGTAAACAAGAGTATACAGGGTACTTTATACGGTCGGAAATGATTCCTTTTGTACATTCCTTCGGTACAGAGTATAAAAAGGGGGAAATAAAATCTCGTACAATTATGTGCGGTGTTTTTTGTCGGTTTTTATAACAATTTCTCAATAGTTGTAGTACTATAGTAGTACTATGGGCTATACAGCCTCTCAAAGGGGCCAAGCCAAGCTTCTCACAATCTCTTGGCGTGTGTGCCTTAAATTTTTCGTACAAGAGAAAGGGACCTACAGTTTAACGCCGAATCCGAACGGCAAAGTTTGAGAATTGGCTTTTTCATGGCTAGTTACTTCACAGCTGGCGCCACTAGGCTGGTGAAGGTGACCGGATGTGTAAAAGCTAATTTCTAAAAAAAGAAAAAAACTTTTTTTATTTGATGTTCAGAGGCGGGATCGAACCCACGACCTCCCGCCCAGCAGTCCAGCACACTAACCGCTGGGCCAAGCGGCTGTATTTTCTTTTTGTGGGATAACCTAAAGCTTCAAGAATAAAGTAAAAATTGATTAAAAAATAATCAAAATCGCCAATATGTTACAGACGGTGTGGAATTGTTCAAAGGAAAGAATTGGACTTGGTTGGCATGTGGTTTCACGCGAAGTAATGCGTCCGAAATGCTGGATAAAGTATGGAGCCTACGGATGGACCACCTCAGGCTTAGCTGCCGTCTACGTTTTCATGAAATAATCTTTAAGAAGTAAATCTTTACAAATATTTCATTAACTATAGTAAATTTTCTGTTTATTTTTGAAATTAACAAAAAACAAACGATTAAAAAATCTCCCCTTGTAATCAAAATGCATTTCCAACGTTATAATATTAAGCAGGAAGAAATTGCGAAGTGTGGGGTGTTCTTTGGCCATCTGAAGATCATTTTCAGTAAGATGTGTACAAGTTTTTCTACGTTCTCTAGCCGGAGCTGCCTGGCTCAGCAACGCTTTTGCGGTGGCCTCAAAGAGCTTAAGGTATTCAATATGAAGTAGTGAATTCTTTCTTTGGGTGCTTTTCGAAAGTCATGTTCAATACTCTCAGACACATATAAATCCTAACATTTTCAATAGGACAACCATTTATGGATCTTGTATCACTTGTCCTAAATTTCATAAATTTTCAGTATATATCAGAGGTTGTAAAAATAGGTCCCCCTTTGACAAAAAACGACCGTTTTCGCGCGACCACATTGAAAAGAGGTACCAAAACAAATTTTAACTAAGCTCTCTGCCTCTTTTTGGTTGTGAGAGGAGAGAAACACATATTTTGAATTTTTTCCTTTCAGGTCTACCACAGCCCTTTTGGCAAAGGTCTTGGGAGTGTAAGCTTACAGACTAACAATATGAATGTATGCTCTCGTTCTCTCTCACACTGACTCCTCTTCTGTTTATGCTAAACTGTGGCAACCTTTTCAACTAACATTTTTTCAGTTCTTAAATAAGCACCCATTGTATGACCTATGAGCTGAATTGGGCCTGGTATGGGGTTGCTCTGTGTGTTCAGTGCTGCGAGTTCAACTTCAAAGTTAGTTACGTGAGCGTTATTTACGAGCTATGGTATATATTATGAAAATTGTTGACTTAACCTTTTAGTCTCTGTAAATTTCACTAACTTTACATACCCTTCTATATGCATTCAGCGGTGTTTTTTGTCAAATTTTATAGAGATTTTCTTTATATATACGGAAATACTAACTCGTTTCTGCAGATTTCCACAAACTTAGGATAACCTGTAAGTGTTTGTCTAATTTTTTTCACAGATTTTATTAAGATTTTCAACATTTACGGGGCAAAAATTGTTGACTGTAAGTTCTTAGACTTTGCTATATCCATGATTTTCGTATGTTTTTAGTAAGATTTTATTTAAATTTCACTATAGAAAAACTGTCTTTTAATCTCTGCAATTTCCACAAACTTAATATACCGTTTCCCTCCATGAGTGCAACCTAATAGAAAAATTCAACTTTGCGGTTAAGTGCGCACGCACAATGGCACCTGACGGGCTATCTCAACTTCAACTTTCCACCCCCTTCATTCCCATTCCACCTACAAAACAACAATTTATGCCAGCAATAGCCATAGTTTATGCAATTTATGTGCAATTTTTCAATTGAAGCGCCAGGCCAACGGGTCGGATAGCTAAATTTCATTTTAATGTGTAGTTTCGTTATTAAAAAAAAATAAATATATAAAAGTTATTACTGCAAAAACCATATTTTAATTGCAATCAATTAGAATGACATTTGGAAAGGTTGCAGGGAGAGGAAAAACACTAAACTGAACTAAACTGAAGTCTGGTATGATGACACAAACCCTCAGGCCATGCGACGGCGATGACATTAAGTGATTACAAATTATGGCAAAAGATAAATTATAGTTTTCATTTGAGCAGCTGGAGACTAATGAAATTTATCAAGTATTTAATATGAAAAGTGAATCATACCTGATATTCTAAGTATAACTTATTTAAACTAGGAAATTGAACAAAATCACAACTCGGTTCCGGTTTTGGTAATTGCATCGATTTGTTATTATTTTTATATCGTTACCAATTTTCACACCTCTAATATGTACTTTATACTGAATTGCTATTTGCCTTTCCTTGAATATTTTCCTCCACACTTGTAAACATATTTTTACAATGAAAATTATCACCTAAAATCAAGAATTAATTTACTCGGTTGCCTTAAGCTTCTGATGTATCTGGTTTTGGCTATCTCTTTCTTTTCTTTATTCATATCTCTCGGCTAGTTAAATAATTACTAGGCCATTCCAAAACCTGTCAACACGAGACGCGCCGTAACATCAAAGCCAAATGACATCATACAATGTTAAAGCAACAAAATGATGCTCCATTCATCATCTGTCCAAACCTTATCTTAGGTCGACTTCCTTATCAATCAAACTATAATATATTTACGTATTATTTTTGGTTGGTCAAATTTGCATTTGAATCACCAGTCAGTGTGTATGAGAGAACGTACCTGCAAATAAACATAAAGAGAATATAAAGAATTTGAATTAATAAAATGAAATATTAGCAGAAAATTTCAGAGACGTGGGAAAATTGTGCAGAGAACATGAACAGAATGACAAGCACATGATAAGGCAATAATTTTTTGTTTTGTTATAAATTTTTTGGGCGGGTAACCAAAGGCAACATTAATTATATAATATGGATGAGAAAAAAGCAGACAAGTGGAACATGATAAAAAAAAAAACACAGAGTATCAAGTTAATTTTGAATGTGCCGAAGCTGGTATACCCTGGGATATTAAAAGAAATTTCGTATTGTATACAACGGAAATCAGCGTTGGTCATAACTTGAGTATCGTTCATCCGATCTTTATCATTCCTTCGGCAAATCGATAATCTTGATTACTAAATATCTTTAGAAGGTACGAACAAAATAAGTATTAGAGGGATTGCTAATTGTTCAATACCTTTTCACAATCTTAACAGGCAATCATTAAACAGTATATTCGCTAAAAATCCAAGAGATCTGGAACAGTTGACTAAAAAAAGGGGAGAAGGCAAAACGGCGGGAGCGCCAAAATTCGTGGACCCTTAAAAACCACGCGAGCGGTTTTTTGTTCGGCCCTTAAACCGCGGCCGGCGGGGGGGCAATTGGCCGGTTTATTGTTTTCGAAACATCTCCAAATTCTTGAAAAACTTAAATCCGTATAATTGTGAGCAAAAGCGGCACCCATCCTTCACAGACCCGGAATTCGGATCAGGGCGCAATAGCTTGCAGGGTGTCTCACTAGCGTTGTCGATATTTTTCAAAATACAATATCGATAATATCAAAAATCAAAATTTTCAATATCTACTTAGAAATCGCAATTTGAAGAAATGAACAAGAAAAAGAAAATCTATGGCGAAAATACCGTACCTGGAGTCAAGTTGAATAAAGGCAACTCAGTTTTAGACCCATGGTTTCTAGGCGAAATTTCATGGAGATTTCGTTTTTCTATACTGTTTGTGCAGAACAAAATCGACAGTGTTTGTTATGACAATTTGCTCCTGCAATTACCATAATAATAATTTAATTTTGAAATATCGTTTATAAAAATATCTATAATCGCCTATATCGGAACAAAATATCATATCGGAATAATGGTGGTTCTTTATTAAAAATAAGAACAGTTTGTGTAATTAGGCATGGCGTTATTGCCGTCAGCCTTATTCTATAAACTAGTAAAGTGTATTATTTACTATTATTCATCCTATGGAGCTTTAGAAAGTCCCACCCTTCGGAGTTACACCACCTGCCTTCCCCGCTCGTCGCGAGATAGCAGATCTTTCACTCCTAAGGGACGTCTCAGGATCTTATATCCCTAACTTAGTTTATAGCTTAATTATTTTCCCTAAAAGCTTCGGCCAAGATTTTCGCTCTGTAATTGTTGGCATCCAGCAAATATTTTCCCAACCGCCTACAGAATTGCCCATTCAGCACCGCCTTCAACTCATTCATCGTGAACATTGCCTTTCCCAGCAAGCAGCAAACTCTAAGCTCCTTCAATATTGGCTATGAAGTGTACAACATCCTCTCTCGCGTTCATGTTACAGAGGCTCCACAGCTCATTACCCTCGCGTCTACCTCGACCATATGGCATGTAATTTAGGGACAGTATCTCAGTTCTAGCTCTGAAAATATTGGAGATGGTTAAGGTATCGTATTGTTCCTTGAAATACGTTTCATCTCCAAGCTCATAGTCGAGAATTTTGTACGTGTTCCGAGTTTCGCTTATGCGTGCACGTTGAACGAGCGCCTCACGATTATTGTTGCGAATAGCCTCCAGCAGTTTCGCGTGTCCGTCCCAAGTCGTGGGATTGGAAACGCAGGTGCACTCTGTGCTCCACAGCAAGTTCCTCCCATTTTTGGAAAAATTGCGAAGTCGACTCTTTCGTGCAGTTGCTACTATTATTGGGTACCTCTCATCCGGTAGCATCATTATTTTATTAATATAGTTAAAGTGGGTCTGCATCGTGTATTCAATCAATTGTGCAATTTTAAAAATTAGCAGTTTTTCCACATCTTCATGCGCCTAACATCCCCAAACTAACACTCCAAAGTACTTGTACATTTTTAC